>PVJC01008190.1:0-49383 GCA_004026665.1 Murina feae | reverse complement strand
ACAATCATCAAACATAGTCAGTGCCCCCCTACCCAACCCCAAGCAGGTACCTAAGGCAATGCCTAGCAGAAAGGACTTTTGTGGCTTGATCAAGAATTATATCAAGGACAGTGTGAAATGTGAAATGAATCAGACTTTATCAAATAATCTGAACTCCAATGCTATTACACAGCACTCTCCTGCCCCCCCAACCCACGCGCGTGCGCGTAGACACACACACACACACACACACACACACACACACACACACGCTGAACTTCACCCTCCTTCCCAGCCTGACGTTCTGGCAATGCCTTCCTTCTCATCTTTTTCTCTCTCTCCAAGTCTTTCGAAAGCAGCTTTGCTCTGGTCTCAGAGCCAATCCCTTGGGAAAGGAAATCAGTACAATGCTAGGTGATGAGCCTTCACCCGCAGGTGGAAAGGAAGGGAGAGGAAGCAGAGGGTGTGGTACTCCTTCTCTCCACCACACCCCACCCCTGGAATCGCGCGCCCCAGTCCACTGCGGCTCCGGGGAGCACACCAGGTTCCCTTGCTCACCTCCGAGCAGCCCGGCCGAGAGGCCAGCCAGCAGGCACTCGCCGCAGCAAACTTCCCCTAACGCAGGCACAGATTCAGGGAGTCGGGCACAATGAGGGGGTAGTTTGAATACACATTGCACGGAGCTCCACGGAGCAAGTCTGAAAGGCACCTTTACCCAGAGACCCCACAGACCTGCACTCTCCAATGCTGCCCACCTGGGGTAACTGGCTGAGCATTTAGCGATCGCCGCCCAGGAAGGACGGGAGCCTAGGAAGAGGGGAGGACAGGAGAAGAAGGATATTTACCTCCTGGGATTGCCCTCCGGATCGCGTCCCCGAACTGGCTCTGGCTCAGGGCACAGCTTTTCCGAGCTCAGCCCGCACTCGGACCCGGGTCCCCGCAGCTCAGCGCGCAGCCGGCAGGCGCGCCCGGACCCGACTCCTGTCCCCCGCCCCAGCCGGGCTCGCCTCCCTCCGCCGAGCCCGCTCCGCCGCCCCGCGGGCACGCCGGCTCCCCGCGCTCGCCCTCCGCCTCCCGGCGCCCCCACACCCACTGCTCCGCCGCGCCCGCTGGGAGCCTCTAGCGGAGGCGAGAGGAACCGCAACAGACTCGCGGCGCCCGGTTCCGACGCCGGCGCGTGGAGCCAGCCAGGCGGCGGCGTGGGCCCCGCGCACCCCTGTCCTCCGGCCGAACGCCACCCCCCACCTGCCCACCTGCGCCAGGCTCACCTGCCCCCCGTCCTAGAGGCGCTGGCCGTGCCGACAGTGCCATAGGCAACAAGGGCGCGGTGCCAAGTTGGGGGGGGTGGTTGGGGGGCCGCTGGCACGAAGAACACACACACAAATGCACGCCGAGCATCAGCCTGGACTGACGGCCCAGCTGGGTACCTCTTTCCAACAGCTTCCCCAAAAGTGTAAGGACGGGCACCTCCTCGCGGCTGCTGCCTCCGCCCTGGGCACTGGCTGCCTCCGCTCCTCTCCGACTTGCCTGCCCGACCCAGTGGCTTGGCGACGCCCGCCCGGGGACCTGGTCCCAACTTGGTTTAAGCCCCCGCTGTCCCCTCCCCAACATCTAAGTTATGCTTCTTCCCGGCGATTTAGGCAGCGGCGTCGCTGCTTCTTACCTGGAGACGCCGTGACTTCTCTCTCCCGTCCTTAAATCCACAGCCCGGGCTGCGACGCACGCAAGTCCGGGGGCTCTTTCGCGGCTCCCTCTCCCTCCGCTCGGCCGGCGTTTCCTTCCACGGGGATGGGAAGGGGGAAGGGGGGCGGTTTAAAGCTCTCGCGCCCGAGGCGCCTGCAAGTCTTCACGCCCTGAAAACGGGGATGGGGACAGCCTTGCTGGCACCCAGGCTCTCCTGGTCGACTCCGCTTTCTAGGTCATTCTTCCCCTAAACCCCACAGGCCAGTCCTCAGCCACTGCGGGGGCGTCGGGCAGGACGGAAGCGGGCGTGCTCAGCTGCGGCCGCTCCTCTCTCTGGTTCTCAGCATCGCCCCCCTCTCCTCCCTCTTCGTTGAGAAAATCTCCGCTGGGAGGAGGTGGCGACGCGGCGGAGAGGCTCAGCTTCGGAAGCCCGTCTCCCCAGGCGGCCCTTTGCCCAGCTGCCCGCGCGGAGGAAACTTTGAGCTGACCCTGGGGCGGCCGAGCGGGGCTGTTGGAGCGCCGGGCGCGGGGCGACGAGCGCCGGGGTAAGGAGGCTGCGAGGCGGCGGCTGCGGGGACGAGGGACAACCAGGCAGGCGGCGGCGGGTGGCGGGCGGCTGGGTCCCGGCGGCCGGGTTCCGCGCTCGAGTTGCGCACACGCGCGCGCGCACACGCGCAGCCCCGCGCCCGCCGCCCAGGGCCACGGGCGAGCACGGAATCGGGAGGCGCGAGGCGGGGCGGAGGCGCCCAGGATGCGGAGGACTGGACCGGCGGGCGCGGCCACGCCTCCCTAGTGAGCCGGGTGCTGCTGGAGGCCGTGGCTCCCTGCCACCCCGGGTCCGCCACCTGCGCGGGCCCTGCCCCCTCGGGCTTCTGGGCTTCAGGCCGTTTCCTGGGGCCCCGTCACCCGGAGGTCGCCAGACTGAAGGAGAACGCGGTCCCCATCCCCACCCGCCATGGCCACTTTCTCGTTCCTCCTCGCGCCTACCTGGGAAGTGACCGCTGACCAGCGCTGGGGAGTTTCGAGGAGGCTCCCCGAGGTCCTTGGAGGAGAGGAGCCTGCACATGGTTCCCTGGACATCAGCCCTTCTCATCCCGCTTTTCCTGCCAGCTCGTCACGAAGCATCTCCCCACGGAATTCGCGTGAATGGTGAACGAGACCGCAGGGAAGCGTGACCCACAGCTTCTGGAGCCGGTCTGGTGCCGGGTCTACGCGTACCGTACGCTGCAAACCGGACGGTAGCAGGTGAAGGATTCGCTGGGAGAACCGGGCGGGGTGAAGAGTCTGGAGACCCGGCCCCTTTCGCAGCCGTTTCCCAGGTCTCGCTCCGGGAGGGGCCGCCCGAGTCTGTGGCGGGCTCTGCTCCCAACTTCTTTCTCTTCCTTCCGCTGGCAGGAGGGGTCCCCGGGGACCGCGCCGCAGGAGCGCCCCACGACGGAGAGACTGCGGCGGCAGCTGCGGAACTTGCTCGGGAAAGTAAACTTTTCCCTCTGGTTTCTCACCGCCCGCCGTCTGTCCTCGTGGTCTGCGCGGTCGCTTCCTGACATTCCACCAGCAGAGCGTTGCTCTTCCTTCCCAGGCGCTCGCCAGGCTGAGGGTCTCTGTGGGGTTTTTGCACTCAGGGGGCCTCGCGGGTCGCCGCAGCGTGGGACCTGCCGGGGGGAGACGCGCAGCTGCGCGGCGTGGAGGGGACGCGGGTGTCCTTCGCCACCGTCTCCATCCAGGTAGCTCTCGGGAACCGGGGGCGCTGGGTCCGCTCTGCGAGCCCGCCTCGGGTGGAAAGGCTGTGGGCAACCGCCGAACCCAGAGCCACCAACCCGTAAACGTGGAAGCAAAAGATGATGTGGCTCAGAAGATGGAACTTGTGTTGATGGGAGCTCTCGCAGCGCGACTCTCGGCTCAGAAATCTCTCCAGAGCATTCGAAGGCCAGCGCACTGCCCGCCAAGGACCTGTGGACCAGTAGCTACAGGGCACGCATCTGAATATTAGGGGTGAACTTGCATGGGATGCGGTGCGAGCTGACTCTGCAGAGACCTACAGGGACCGTGGGCTTTTAGGGGGTGATGGCTTGCTGCAGGATTAGGGAACCCCTGGCAACAGCCCCCCCACCCCACCCCATTCATTTGCATCTGTGCGCAAGGCTCTCAGAACCGAGCGCGGGGAGTTGGAGTACGCAGACCTGAAGACCCGGTGCCCTGGCTTTCCTGGTGATGCAGCGAAGGGGAGAATGTGGAAGCTAAACCGCGGATCCTGCATGAAGCCAGCAATGAACTTGGTGGTGAGATGCTAATGGGTTAAGACGCTTTCAAAGAAATGTCTGTGGATGTTAGTTTGCCAGGAACGACTTTTTATGTTTAATATCCCAAGACGTATCTCAGATACTGACTTTTGGCAGCAGCATTTCAAGTAGAGAATGTTCTCAGTGTTTTAGAACTTGATATAAATCTGTAAATTGCCCGCCTGCTGCAAGGTTTGATACTGCTTCCAAGTCTCATCCTTATTTCTAATTAATAAGTAACTGTTACTGATACGGAAGCAAAGTGGCAATAAATATTATAATACACTATTTTCAACAAAAGACCATCTAATTTAGGATTTCTGAGTACATACACCTATGAATTAACAGTGAAATATATGGCAGACTATTAGACAAGAATTGCAGAACTGCAGTCAAAAGACAACTCAGTTCAGAGCTAATTCCTCTCCAGAAAGGTTTTGGCTTAGAATTCATTTCCTGGTTGCTGCTGAGGTGCAGGCCCCTGGCTGCTACTAATGCCTTTCTTTAAAGTAAATAAAGATGGGTAATTCACACATTTCATACCTAAAAGGTGTCTTATAGTTCTGGAAATGTTGTGGCAAGTCATGGGCCAGCCATAGCAGAGTCTTTGAGTTTTGGCTCACACAATGTGTAGGCAGCAGTGCTAAGCAGGGGTATGATATGTTTGACATCCAGATACCTTCAACAAAGTAAAATGCCTGTGGACTTATGGACCTGCTTCCAAAAGTATTCGCTTGTCACTCATCTTGAAAAAGTGGAGTTTCCTCAGTGTGTGTGTGTGTGTGTGTGTGTGTGTGTTTTATTGTTGCAAAACCAAACTCATATTTGTTATTTGTTATACAAAAAGGGTGGGGGCATAGATATCACCATTTCCCTGCCACTTTTCATACATTGCTTTTATGGAGGAAAATAGTTGATAATCAGGAGAAGCAAATCATGTCAGAGGATTCCCCTCATCTCTTACACCTTTATATCGGTCTACACTATCAAGAGGAAATTGAGACTCACAGGTACTGTCAGATCCAAGAGCCTTCCAAAATCCATACACCCCCAAGTTAAAATAACCACTGCCTTGCTGTAGTGTTGCGTATTTCTACATATTCTTTGACAAATTAAAACTGAAGTTGATATATATGGTGTCTCATCCAGTGGAGACTGTCTTGAACTTTTTATCTCTTCAAGATAATTGCTATGTAAAATATATCTTCAGGACTTTGTTCTTCCCTGGAGACAGGCTTTCATTTATTAGTATGCTGCTTTATGACAGATTATTCTTTGTTTACTAGTATGCCTTTCCCTCTGCACTGTGAGCTCTGAGAGCAAGGATGGTGTCATGTTCCTCAAAATCTAGTACAGAATCTACCACTGAATAGATTCATGTACTAATAATGCAGATAATGATAGCTACCATTTAAACAGCTATGTGATTTATAAACATTTTCTGTTCATCCTCTTCAAAACCTAGTGACCTAAATTCTATATCCTCAAATCATGGGGAAATTACCTAGGATCACAAAGCTTGCAAATGAGTTGGGATTGGAATCTATATCTACTTGACTCTGAAGCCTATACTGTTTATCATTTTGTTCTATTCAAATGGTGAAACATCACATTTCCAATTACTCAAAGTTAAAGGGAAAATATGTGTGTGTGTGTGTGTGTGTGTATAGAAACAAATATGTCAAATTTAGAATGTTCTTTAGCTCTTATGTAATTGAGTCAAGTTTAGGAACATTGGAATAGTACAGTTCTCTTGTGCTAAAATAAAGTACTATCTTCTAGGTATTATTAGCATGAGAATACCAAATCTATGTTGAATATATATATATATATATTAGAAAGGAGTGCTATTATAAAATTTTAGTTATGCAATATGAATAAGTTCTAGAGACCTGCTATACAACATTGTGCTTATAATTACTGTATTTTACTGTACTGTATTGTGCAGTTATAATTTGTTGAGAGAGCAGATCTCATGTTAACTGTAATTGCCCCAATTAAAAAATAAAAATAAGTGCCTCGGAACACAGAGGGCATTGAATACAGAGAGGCATAGGAACATGCCACAGAGGTGAAGTCGATATTTCTAGAGGCTCACATTATAAAACTTAGTTTTGGGAAAGAATTAGGAAGTTCTCTTCATACTGATGGTAATAGAAAAAAAGCAGCCTTATCTCCCCCAGGTGCTGTGGGAGTGGGTTTCTTGGGGTACCACAGGAATAAGAATTTCTGGGGGCACCTATAGGGAGGATGAGATGTAGTAGGAAGCTCTTGTTTCCATGTAATTACATCCTGAGTCTCCAAAGTCCCATTTCACTTAGTCTAGTCATAGGAGAAGTGAAGCTGGGGCTTCAATAGAGTCAAGTGTCCAGAGTTTCCTTTCCACGTTGGAGCTGGGTCCAGTACAGCATCAGGCTAGCTTAGCTTGTGCTTCCTGCTGCCATACATCAGTCCATTATGTGGGGGGGTCCATATGATCCATGGCAAATGCAAGGAAGGAGGAATGAGGGAGCCTCATGAGCTGAGAGCAACAAAACAGTGAACTCTTTTGTTTAGGAGATTATGTAGTCCCAAATTTCCCAGCCATTGCAGTGGACATGCCCATTCCGGCCAATGATCTCTGTTCTCAGGTGTGATTGACAAGAAATTACCTTCCCTATGTTACCACAACTTTACTGGGCATGCTCTTGCCTTTCCTTTGTCCAGTCTCCTTCCTCCAGCTCTCTTTCGGAGAATAGGCCACTGGTTCCCCCAGTAGTGCAAAGATACAGCTTCCCGGTGAAGCTGCCCAGGTGGCATGCCTATAATGTTTAACTTCCCCCTTTGCTCCTTTTCTATCACTAATAAGTAGCTAATTGCAACAGTACACTAATATGGAAAGGTCTTCATGATATTTTTAAGTGACAAAAGCAAGGTGCAGAAGACACTAGAAATTAATAAAAGTGGTTAGTGTTGAGAGGTGAGTGGACAGGTGGTGTTCAAATTTGAGGTAAGACCTTATATGTTCTTTTGACTTTGGAGCCCTGTGAAAATGTCTCCAAAGAAAAAAATTGTTTTTGAGGGCATAAAAATAAAAATATTACACCAGATGCATCTCCTCCATTATTAAAAAAAAAAGTTAAAAGGTAAGTGGAAGATGTGATCAGTTTATTCACTCCCTTTTCCAGGAAAAAACCTTGGGAGAAAAAAAAGTGAAGAGAAGTGTCTTACACAACTTGGATTGCCTTAACGAAATGTCACAGTCCGGGTGGCTTAAACAGCAGACATTTATTTTTTATCATTGTTCAAAAGAACAGAAAGCTCAAGATCAAGTGCCAGCTGATTTGGTTCCTGGTGAGAACTCTCTTCCTGGCTTGTGCAATGCCATTCTCTATATTTCCTCACCTGGCCTTTCCTTGATGAGTGGACATGGAGAGAGAGTGCAGGGTAGTGAAAATTCCTCTTCTTACAAGGTTCCTCATTTTATCCTGAGGGCCTCTCCCTCATAACATAATGGAACCTAATTACCTCCTAATCATCCCATCTCCAAAAACCATCACATTGGAAGTTAGGGATTCAATGTGTAAATTGGGGGAAGGGTCACAAGCATGCAGTCTATAACAAGAAGTGACCAGGTCTAAGTTTCCTTGTCAATTAGACCTCTTCTGGGAAAATGGACTGATGATATTTGCTATGAAGAATAAGCCTATCATGGAAGTGTCCTTAGCAGGATGTCTGGCTAAGGATGACCTCTAACAAATAGAAACAAGGTGTAGGAGGCATCACTCTCTGGAGACTATCATGCAGGCTGTCCAACCCTAAGGCATAAGATGTCGCATAATTGGAATGCTTCCCACTGCATGAGAAATGCCACTTGTCTTTTCTGGGTGAGAGTAACATGTCTGCTACCAGAAAGAGAGACCTAGAGAGCCATTCTTGATGAACCTTTTGTTTACATCCTTGAAATAATTTAGTTTAGGTAGATATGGCTTATGATATCTGATTTGTGGCAGTCTGACTTGAAATATCCAGTCCTATGAATAGCTCAGAAAGTTGGTGGCTTCGTTAAAAGTGCACCCAAACTTTACGGAACATCTTTTGTGTAATAGGCACTATTCTAAGAGAACTGAGTTTATTGATTCATTTAATACTAACAGCAAATCTAGTAATTACCTTCATTTCATAAATGAAAAGCAGCCACAAAGAGGTCCAGTAACCCTCATGGTCACACAACCGGTAAGTGGTACAGGCAGGGTTCAGACCGTGACTATCTAAGTTCAGAACCCAGGTTCTTTGTTAGCTGTAAAGTCTGTTAGGGAAGACTTGGCTTTACTGTTTATCACAGACTCCCCAGATCATAAATAATACAGGACTCTTAACTGAGGGTAGAAAAAACCAAAAACATGAGCAGAGGAGACTAACGCTGCCCAAGTATCCCCTGTGTGCCATGCGCTGTGCTAACTACATAATATATATTATCTTACTTGATTTGCAGACTACCCCATGAATTAGGAAATATTACTATCATTCTACCTATAATTACTATTAAACTGATTATTTTCCCAAAGTGTCACATCTATTAAGTACAGAACTTAAATTGAAACCCAGAACCTATTGCTTTTTAACTATTACACCACATGGCCTTTAAAAGTTTTTAAATTATAATGTTGTATTTGCAACTTAGTTT
Source organism: Murina feae (assembly GCA_004026665.1). Taxonomy (NCBI): domain Eukaryota; kingdom Metazoa; phylum Chordata; class Mammalia; order Chiroptera; family Vespertilionidae; genus Murina; species Murina feae. The sequence goes on along the minus strand of PVJC01008190.1, from coordinate 40,776 downwards.
GTAAATTATAATGTTGTATTTGCTTAAAATTCAGTAATCATAGTTTTTCCAATTCAAAATACCTACTACAACAAAATAAACAGAAACTAACCATGCAATTTGGAATAAATATCTAAGTAGTTGGAGTGTTTCGCTGAAAAAAATTTCCTAATGGACAATGATTTACCAAACTTGACATCCTCCTAAGATAAGTGGGTATCCTTGTGACTTTTTTTAAAAAAGTATATGTTTTTATTGATTTTAGAGAGAGAGGAAGGGGGAGAGAGACAGAAACACCGATGAGATACAGCCATCACAGAATTTCAAAATGGCAGACAGTATTGCACATTAGAAAAAGAAAACAAATAAGAGAAAGTTTTACTTCTACCCTGATTCAAATTTCCCTTTTCCTGAAATCCTAAACAGAAAGCAGCCTTTTATGTGGGAATGGAAGATTGAATCAGAGTTGTCATTGAGGGGATAGCTATTGATGGGACTCATGTACCAGGCCAAGGAGTTTAAATGCACCCCGATGAAAATGGCCAGCATGTAAACAACTTATCTCTACATTAATGCATCGCTACATAATGATTAATCTACAGACTCTTGAGTTTACATTTTGGTTCTGAGACTCTCTAACTGCTTAAACTCTTCCGAGGATCAAAGGTTTCACATTAGTAAAACACTATAAGGGACATAGAAAAGGGGAAAAGATGAGGAATGGAAATTCTGAGAATGTTGCTCAGAGAACTACATTATAAGCAGAATCACAAAAGTTGAGTTGGCAATAGCCTGAATATAAACAGGGAGGCAGAAACATATGCAAAGTTTTTGAAAATGGGATGGGGCTGGGAAAGAGGTAGGAAGGGAGAGAAGAAGAAAGGGAGAGTTTGTTACTTTTGGAGTAACTGCAGAGGGCGAGGTTTAAGAAACAACTTCAGTAGTCAGAAAGTATTTGAAGATAAGAGTAATTAAGATACAATGGAAACATTAGGATGGATCTTAATCCAACCTGACTAGCATTCTTATAAGGAGAAATTAGGACACACAAAGAGATATCAGAGGCTCTTATACACAAAGGAAAGATAGCATGATTGCAGCTGTCTGCAAGCCAAAAGAGAGGTCTCAAGAGAAACTCATGAACACCATAATCTTGGACTTTCATTCTCAAGAACTATGAGAAAATACATTTCTGTTTAAGCCACTAGCCTGTGTTATTTTGTTATGGAAGCCCTAGCAAACCAATAAAGAAGGGAAGATCAACTATGAGATGGAATTGGAGAAGTCAGCCTCAAGCTATTGATGGGCTTTGGCAGCTACACTTAGGGTGCATGAAGAGTGTATTGAAAAAAGCTTGGGATAACATGAATAAGCTCATTTTCCTAAAATCATGTTAGAGGACAAAAACTAAAGGAGGGAAAATGGAGCTAAATAGCAATTAAACATGTGGCCTGAACTTAGGCAATGGAAATAGATGTGGGAAAAGTGTAGAGATTGCAGAGATGAAGAAGGCAGGGTTTAGGGACTGATCTGATATGAGTGGTGTAGAGAGGGACAAATATTGGACCAAATAATAGTATGCTTTTCCAAGATTGGAAACAAAGGATCAATTTTTTAAAAGATTTTTTTTTTAAATTGTGTGTTTGTTTTTGCTAGTACATAATTAAAGATGATGATTTAAGGATAGTCATAGTGACAAATACAAGTGAATACAAAAAAGATTAAAAAAACATTAAATAGCAACTTAAGAAAACAATACAAGATGTGTCTTAAGCAGTATGCAAAAAAACGCTAATGTTTGATTTAAAAAATAGGTAGATCAACATGGAGATGTGAGATTTCCTAAACTGGAAGATCAAAATAGGATTCCTAAAGGTTGGAGCTGGACTTTCAGAAGTAGAGGATTTGAGAATACGAAGTTAAATGGAGAGAGAGAAAATGAGTAAAGATAAAATGAACCAAAACATGGTGAGACCGTGAAAAGACTATTCATACATAGGAAGTACAACGAGTTCATCATAGATGAGTATAGTCAGAAGTGGTTTCAAAACTCTACTTAAATGAAATTGTAAAAAGTTTTGAATTCTGGGATAAATATGGAGATATTTATCTTGAGTAAATTGAGGATACATTAGTTATTGTTCTTGGATCACATATTAATTAGTAAGAGTTAGGTTCAGTTGTGAGTAATGCCATTGCTTAAATAAGATAGTGTTCTATTTCTCCAGCAGAAAAGAAATCTGGGGGTGAGTAGGCAGGCCTTGTGTGGTGGCTCCATTTTGTCATAGTCACATGCCCTGTGGCTGTGCTGCTGCTTACAGCTTCTATTCTCAAGGTCGTTTTGTGTTATGAGAAGTCAGCTGAAACCCTAGTCATCAAATAGAGTAGGATGGAGGGAGGTGAAAAGGCAACTTCAATAATATTCCACACAATACTTCGGCTAGTATATTTTCCCCAGACCCTAGTCATTTAGTCACCAGGACTATAAGGCAGACTAGGGGAGATTTTCTCTCTTAGCCATGTGGCAACATGCTCCTGCTGATAATCAGAGATCCTACTTACTGAAAGCTAAAAAGAAAAATAAACGTTCCCGTTGGAATCTATCCATTCACAACCACTGGTTATTTTTAACTTAAGTTCATGTTCTCAGAATAATTAAATAATTATGTCCTTGTTATTATCCTTAAATTTCTTTAGACTTCTTTTTTACTCCTTGTGTTCTTTTGTCTCAAATTATAAGCCTTTTTTATCCTCACTAAATTTTATCTTTCCTAACTAGTATCAAACATTAATGTAGTGGAATATTTTGTGTTTTGCAGACACACAAGTGCTGAAAATAGATTTTGAAGTGTTTACTTTGATAAAGAATTATTATACGAATAACATAATTCGAACTCTAGAATAATGACTTGTTCAGGGCACAGAGAGGTGATAATATGAAAAGTCCACAAAAATAAGCTTCTGTCACCTTGGAAAATTATAGCTTCTAAAATATTTTAACCAATTTCTTTTTTTCCTATTTCTACATCCACAGAATTGTGTCTCTTAATAGAATATACTTCTGAAAAAAAATGTTGCTAAAATTTTATTTTCAAGCTGGTACCATAGCAGAAAGCATCAACGAAAAATTTCACTCTTAATTTGAATATTGTATAACATGCCTCAACTCTCTGCCAATTGACGTTGGATTTTCTAAAGCTTTGCAAACATCAAGAAGACAAAGCACAACTTCTATTCCAAGAAGTGTTCTGACAGCAAGATGAATGTGAGTCTTGCTGAAAGGGTGCCAGTTTGCAAATGTTTCTAGTGGGAAGATAGAGCAGCAGAGTGATAGACTCAGTTTCCCACTGCGTTTACAAATTACAAGAAAGCAATGACCCACTTGCCCAACACAGTGAATTTTGGGAGGAGAGAAAAAGAGCACATGGTAAAATTTTAACAAATGCATTTTATTTATTTTTCTGGGATGCAAGTTCTTTTTTTAAGCTCTTTCAATGAATGGTGAATAGGTTTCCATTGAACAAATAATAGATACAGAGAGCGTAGGTAGCACTAGTTTTAGCCTCATCTCCAAGTTAATCAACAATATTTTCCTTTTTTTCTCACTAAACTTTAAATTCTTGAATTACAACCTCATCCACAAAATCTTAAATGGTAGGTGGTCTCCTCCCCAAAGAGATTATGGTTTTCTCTTTCTTTCCTCCATCAAAATAATAAAACAACATGGTCCACCTACTGTACTCAAGTAATTTCCATCAGGAATTGGTTACAAGATATGAGAGGGGAAGTAATGGTTGATTATGTGAAATACACAATAATCTAAATTATCTAGAAATGAATTACCTATACTTCTTAAACAAGATTTTACTATGCTCAGAGAAGAGGATAATCAAGCGTGTAGCAGAAATTAAACATGTAAAGTTGTGTTGCTTGGTCTGGAATATTCAGCACAGTGTCATGTATTTTCATTATTATACATTTGTATATACACCAGACCACAGTTTCACAGGCTTTTATTTATATTAATTCTTGGTTCATGACGTACTCTCATCATTGTTCTATGGCCTACTTTATAAAAATTTAATTTCTTAAAACTTTTTTCCAAATAATGTAATAAGCAATCATAAATTCATTATGTATAGCAAAAGTTGGGGGTCTCAAAAATAATTTAAATCTAACCTTGAGTCCTCCCACCCTGTAACTAATCCTCCTTTCTTCCTCTAACATTATATGTTCATCATTAATTTCCCTATTTGTTTTTTCCTATATTCCAAAAATAATTTAATCTTTTATTTAATTTTATGCAAAAAGTATCATGCTTTGTTTTATCTTTGGGGCCTTATATTTTCCATATATTGTTATTTTGTATGTAAATTGCAGTCTAGCTGTAGTTCATTTGTGTGTGTGTGTGACTATATCACAATTTATCTACTTTCCCATGATGGGCATTTAGGTGATTTCTACACTTTTACTATCTAATATAATAAAAGAGAAACATGCAAATTGACTGTTACCACCAGCCAATCAGAGCGGCTGTATGCAAATTAACCCAGCCAAGATGGAGGCCAGCAGCCATGGAGCTAGAGAAAACCAGAGGATTCTGTTGCAACTGCCTGCCTAGGCTGGCTGAGCCTCTGCTCACGGCCACGCCCACCAGCCAATCAGAGTGGCTGTATGCAAATTAACCCAGCCAAGATGGAGGCTGGCAGGGCGGCTCTGCACTGGGAGCCTCCATGGCTGGCCAGCATAGCTGTGCCAGGTGTGTCAGCTCAGTGGGAGGGAGGGTCTGGCCTGGGGCCTCCTCGGGGCATCCAGGAGCAGCTGTCCCGGGTCCACTGCCTGGCTCCACCCCCTGGGGGTCTCCCCGGGGCATGCAGGAGCACGGGGCCTCTGCAGGGTGTGCAGGAGCAGTCGTCCTGGGTCCACTGCCTGGCTCTGCCCTGGGGGCCTCCGCAGGGTGTCCAGGAACACCCGTCCAGGGTCCACTACCTTCACCTGCCCCCCAGGGGCCTCCACAGGGCGTGCGGGAGCGTCTGCTGCACAGTGCGGAGAATCTGAAGCCAGTTCACTGCCGGCTCCACCCCGGGTGTGTTTGCTCAGCAGCAGGGCCCCACCGAGGGATTCTGCACCAGCGTCCGCCCCTGGCTTGCCACCCAACTCTGCACCAGGTGTGTCCCCTCAGCAGTGTGGACCCACCAGGCATGTGCAATCGTGGGCCCTCTGGTGGGAAACGTCCAGGACTGCACTCACCAGCCTTCCCACCCCCCAGTGCACGAACCCTGAAGGGGCTGTGGGCAGCCTGAAAATGGCTCTCAGCCCCTCACCCAGGCTGGCCAGGCATGCCAGCAGGTGGATATCCCCCCTGAGGTGTCCCAGACTGCAAGAGGGCACAGGCTGGGCTGAGGGACCCCCACCCCCCGAGGGCACAAATTTTTGTGCACCGGGCCCCTAGTTGTAAATAATTTTGCTAATCTTTCTATGAACCTTCTTATATATGTCTCAGATGTACTTGCATGAGTAGAATTTTTGAGTCATAGCGTATGTGCTTGCTAGACAATGGATGAAAATATCAAATTATTTTCCAAAATGTTTGGAGAAATTTACATTTTCAGTAGCAATGTATAAAATATTGTGTGGATATACAACATCTCCAATATGAGATTTTATGAAACATTTTTTTTCATTTGAAACCTATAAATTATTTTATTATTTTAATTTGCATTATTTTTTTAATAAATCTTTATTGTTCAGATTATTATAATTTTTCCTCTTTTTTCCCCCATAGCTCCCTTCCACTCAGTTCCCACCCCACTCCATGCCCTTACCCCTCCTCCTCCACTGTCCTCATCCACAGGTGCATGGTTTTTGTCCAGTCTCTTCCATCACCCCCTGAGAATTGTCAGTCCACTCCCTTTCCATGTCCCTGATTCTATTATATTCACTAGTTTATTCTGTTCATCAGATTTTTTATTCACTTGATTTTTAGATTCACTTGTTGATAGATATGTATTTGTCATCACTTTGTTGTTCATAATTTTTATCTTTACCTTTTTCTTCTTCTTCCCCTTCTTATAACGAATACCCTTCAGCATTTCATATAATACTGGTTTGGTGGTGATGAACTCCTTTAGCTTTTCCTTATCTGTGAAGCTCTTTATCTGACTTTCAATTCTAAATGATAGCTTTGCTGGGTAGAGTAATCTTGGTTGTAGGTTCTTGCTATTCATCACTTTGAATATTTCTTGCCACTCCCTTCTGGTCTGCATGGTTTTTGTTGAGAAATCAGCTGATAGTTGTATGGGTACTCCCTTGTAGGTAACTAACTGTTTTTCTCTTGCTGCTTTTAAGATTCTCTCTTTGTCTTTTGCCCTTGGCATTTTAATTATGATGTATCTTTGTGTGGTTCTCTTTGGATTCCTCTTGTTTAGGATTCTTTGCCCTTCCTGGACTTGTAAGTCTATTTCTTTAACCAGGTAGGGGAAGTTTTCTGTCATCATTTCTTCAAATAGGTTTTCAATATCTTGCTCTCTCTTTTCTTCTGGCACCCCATAATTTGGATGTTGGTATGCCTGAAGTTGTCCCAGAGGCTCCTTGCACTATCTTCATATTTTTGGATTCTTTTTTCTTTTTGCTTTTCTGGTTGGGTGTTTTTTGGTTCTTCATATTTCAAATCTTTGACTTGATTCTTGGGGTCTTCTAGTCTGCTGTTGAATCTCTGTATATTATTCTTTATTTTAGCAAATGTATGCTTAATTTCTAATTGATCCTTTTTCATATCCTTGAGGGTCTCACTAAATTTATTGGCAGTTTCCAGAAGATTCTTGAGTAACCTTATAACTGTGGTTTTGAACTCTATATTCAGTAGTTTGCTTTCCTCCATTTCTTTTGTTTGTGACATGTTTCTTTGTCTCTGCATTTTGGCTGCTTCCTTACGTTGATAGAGTGGCTTTGTGTGCTAGGTGTCCTGTAGGGCCGAGTGGCTCAGCCTCCCTAATTACCTGAGGTGGACACTCTTGGTGCACCCCTTTGTGGGCTGTGTGCACAGTCTTGTTGTAGTTAAGTCTTGATTGCTGTTGGTATCTCTAGGAGGAATTGACCACCAGGTCTATTTGCTGTGAAGACCAGTTGTGTCTTTAATGGGAGAACTGCTGTGCTGGAGACACCCTTATGGAGCAGGACTTGCTTCACTGGGGCTTTGGTGCTCACTGACTCTGCCCCTTGAGTGTGTCACTTATGGATGTGAAGAGTTGTTCTCTGGTATGGTCTCACTCTGACCACTAAATACACTGGCTCTTGGATCTCCAAGGAGGTGCAAAGTCAGCCACTGCCTGAGGCCACCCAGCAGGAGCTACAGAGAGATCTGCAGATTCCTTCTCTTTGTTTGGGGTTTGGAGGTGCCCAGATGAGGTCCAGCTGTGAAGCAATGCAGGCTGCTGTCTAGGCCTTCTTTTGGAGGCTTTGGTGTGCTTTGACCCAGCTGCAGTTTGTTAGGTTTTACATTGCCAAAGTACAGACTATTCATATGCAAAAGCCTCTGCTCACAGCTTAGGTGGGGTTGTAAATTGGATGGGGCAGGGGATCATCAAGGCAGAGCAAATCACAATGGCTGCCAGTCTGCCCTGCCTTGAAGAGGTCCCAGGGTCTCTGTGTCCTGCAGCCCTGTGCAGAATCAATGATCCTTACAAGCACCTCTGTGAGAAAGCTGCCTTCGCATTCCAGCCAGATGGACAGTCCAGTTTCTCCCTATATGAGTCTGGGTCCCCAGAATCTTGCCTGGAACTGGAGTTCAGAGCAGTTGGGAGTTTGTGTCTCCCTCCCAATTGAAAAAGACCACAGGGTACTCAGTTGCCAGCCCATTTTCACACTCCCCTTCGTACCTCTGCACTTCCACACCTCTACCAGCTTCAATGCACTTTTCTCTTTCCTTCCAGTTGTAGAATTTCCACTCAGGCAGCTTTTCCGTGGCTCTGGACAACATCCATTTCGTCTTTTAGTTGTAGTTTTGATGTGGTTGTGCAAGGCAGCTAGTACAAGTGTGTACCTACACTGCCACCTTGGTTCCTCCCTATGAGACTTATTTTTGTCAATCAAAATAATATATAATGATACTTTGAGGTGGTATTTATTTGCATTACAGATATCAGTTATGAGCCTTATCATCTCTATATATTTGTTAATATTTTTATTCCCTTCTCTGTGAAATGCTTACTCATGCATGGCTCATTCTCATTTTTTTAGAGGTTATTTGTACTTTTCTGATTGAGTCATAAAGCTTCTCTATATATCTTAGATCTGATTTTTTTTGTCAGCACTAAAACAAAATCTAATTGGTAATTGGTCTCTTCTTTCTGTTTAATCTTTGATTACCCTAAATATTCTTGATAAAATGAAGCGTTATTAAAAAGAAACTAAACCAAATAAATTCATCTTACATCTTATGAATGGGACACTCCTAATCTGTTTACCAGTCTTAAAAATGCAATATTAACTAATGTGGCATTGTGTATTTTGTTTACCTGAGAAATGATTGATGATTGAAGGAAGATTAGTGCTATAATAAGTGGAAATCAATCATTGCCAGTTTCCAACTCAACAGGAAACATGCATAAGTGGTAATCATTTTCATGATTGCAACCATAATTTAAGAATGTCCCCACTGCTTACTAACATATACAATGACAGTTTTAACCCCAAATAAAACATCTTTGGAGAAGATATATGTTTATGCTTCTAAGACATAAGGCAACATTGCCTCCACTACTGCTCATTATGAAGTATAGCAACCACATACTAGTAAAGTAATATTTGAAAACAACATTGACTATTCTGAGTCATTTACTTTAGCCATAGTATTATAAAGGACACCTTTGGAGTTTAGATTTGTATATAGAGATGTTACAAATGTTATTTAAAATATTTCTCCTTGTCATTAAATCTTTAGGTCTTTTAAAAGCTAATTTGAAAAACTGTACTAGAATTGTACTCTCAAAGCTTTCAATGGTTCCCACATTTCACAAAAATGCCATCCCTTTAGGCACAGCTCCATTTCCTCCCATGCTTAAGATTCTTTCCCCATCTTCAAACCTTTTGTTAGCTTCATACTTACCTTGATAATCAGAAATCCTAACATCTCATAAAAGTCCTGGCTTCTTAATCCAGAAAATATTAGGATTTCTATTAATTTTCTCTATTCAATATTTTAAAAATTTAGGAAGTAATTTATAGTAGACATAAACAAGAATAGATTTTTTTTAAAAAAAGTTAAGTGGGAAAGAGCATTAGTCACATAGTTTCCATGCTTTTAAATGAAAATTAAAGTTTAGCAAACACTAATTTTTCTGGTTTTAACACTTGTGGCTCATTTATCTTGAGGATTACTTCCTAATTTGCTAAAAATATATTAATATTTCTTCTCTCATTATTTGAATTATAACTTATAATATTTATTCTCCACTTTAAAAAATTATTTAGTAGTCCAGCTGGTGTAGGTCAGTGGTTGAGTGTCAACCAATGAACCAGGAAGTCATGGTTTGATTCCCAGTCAGGGCACATGCCCAGATTGCAGGCTTGATCCAAAGTGGGGGGCGTGCAGGAGGCAATGGATCAATGATTCTCTCTCAACGTTGATGTTTCTATCTCTCTCCCTCTTCATTCTCTGAAATAAATAAAAATATATTTAAAAAAATAAAAACATTATTCAATGTGAAAGTCAGTGCTCGCTTTGTTTGAAAATAATGTTTCCCTACAGGAAAGCAAATGCAGCATAACAGTTTTTGTTACACTATTCCCATCTTTCCTGATAGCCTTGATCATGTTTACCAGGGCTATTCTTTGTCTTAAGCATACGTATATCTATTGTTATTCTTACAGTTTCCTGTTTTAATATTTTATATAAATATTTGACTACTAGACAAGGTTGTCTTTTGAACTATGTGAGAGCAGGGATAATAATACATTTTTTCTCCAGTTTCCACAAAAATTCTTAGTACTTAGTAGGTGCTTAATATTTAAAAAAACTCCCTGACTTACAAAATGAATGTTTATCTTGTATATTACCATTAGATTTGTTTTCATCATTCTAATATATAAAGTGCTGATTCATTCATATTATTTAAATACTTTCTTGAAATCACAGTTCCCTCTAACATGCACAAGAAACAATGAAAAAGTAAGAAGTTATACAGTATGGCAGTTGAAGTGGGTCTTCTCAGTCTGAACAGTGTTAGAAACTATTAGATTGATCAATTCACAAAATTCTATTTAAAAATAAACATTACTCACCCAAATCATGGCACATAGGCTCTACCCCTCCTGTGTAGCTCTGACCCTTCTTAGGAGAAAATGGTTAAAATTTATCTGTATTCCACACTGGTGGTAAAACTATATTCAAAGGGTTTTTGTTAACGACCTAATACCAAACTTGTGAGAGGGGTTTAATTAACTCACTGAAGTTTTTTGTCTTTGTTTTTTTTAAAAAGAAATTCAAATTTTATCATTTCCTGGGATCAAAAGCTTTAAGAGAGGTAGGTGACATAAAACACACAAACGATATAGATGACACAAAGACAATGTCCATAAAAGCAAGGATAGAATAAAAAAATGAAAAAGATTTGGTAATCTCTTCATTCCTGTTAAAATCCATTAGGAATGCTCAATTCTGCCTATATGCTAAATCCATCAATTACACAGGGAAGAAATAGTTTGGTGATTCTTTCCCCAGAGGAGACATCCGGTTTCTCTTGACTGATGATAAGATATGTTTACAACATACTTAACATAATCATAAATTTCTTTAAAAAGAACATGGATTTAGGCTTACATGATGCAATACCACAAAGATTATGCTGCCACTCAGACCACATCAAAATTGTTTTGTTAAATTCTTTGCCATATTTTGGATGTACTATCAATTACAAAGAATATGACACATACACTAATTTTGTGAAACATAAATGTGCCTCATGTAAGAAAAGGAATGTAACTCTTTTGATGACTTTTCAGAGACAAAGGAAGAGAGAGGGAGAGGGAGAGAAATATTAATTGGGTGTGTACCAGAGATCGAACCAGAAAACCTGGGTATGTGCCCTGACAGGGGATCAAAACTGAGACCTTTTGTTTTACAGGACAATGCTCCAAACAACCAAGCCACACTGGCCAGGACATAAGTTTTAAGAACAGTGTTGATCAAGATAGAAAAGCATGGCTCCGTGGTTGAGCATCTACCTATAAACCAGGAGGTTTTTGATTCCAGGTCAGGATTTATGCCCAAGTTATGGGTTCAATCCCCAGTAGGGGGCATGCAGGAGGTAGCCAAGTAATGATTCTCTCTCATCATTTATGTTTCTATCACTCCCTCTCCCTTTCTTGCTGAAATCAATGTTAATATAAAAAAAATGTTTAAAAATGGTCCCTTCTGGAACTTAACAATAATTTAAAAAAAAAAAAAAGATAGAAAAGGTTTCTGTACCAGAGGACATCTCAAATTTTTTATAAGGTGGCTGGTAAACTACTCTTTTTTAAGAGTAGTTTACTAAATGTGATATTCTCTCAAGTTATTTGACCTCATAATTCTACAGGACACATTTATGTATTTATTAATTTATTTTTGACATGCATTTTCTTTTTATTTTTAATCTTTATTGTTGAAAGTATTACGCATGTCCCCTTTTCTCCCATTGGTCCCTTATAGCTGCCCTCGCTACCAGCCCCAGGCCTCTGCCACCTTACTGTCTGTGTCCATGGGTTATGGACATATACATACAAGTTCTTTGGTTAATCTCTTCCCACCCACCCATCCCAACCTTCCCTCTGAGATTGGACAGTCTGTTACATGCTTCTTTGTCTCTCAATCTATTGTGTTTAGGAGTTTATTTTGTACATTAGATTCCACATATGAGTGAGATAATGTGATACTTGCTTTCTCTGACTGGCTTATTTTGCTTAGCATAATACTCTCTAGGTCCCTCCATGCTATCTCAAAGGGTAAGATATTCTTCTTTTTTATAGCTGCATAGTATTCCATAATGTAAATGTACCACAGCTTTTTTAAAAATATATTTTATGGATTTTTAACAGAGAGGAAGGGAGAGGGATAGAGAGTTAGAAACATCGATGTGAGAGAAACATCAATCAGCTACCTCCTGCACACCTCCTACTGGGGTTGTGCCTGCAACCAAGGTACATGCCCTTGACCAGAATCGAACCTTGGACCCTTAAGTCCGCAGGCCAAGGCTCTATCCACAGAGCCAAACCAGTTAGGGTGTACCACAGTTTTTTTATCCACTCATCGATTGATGGACACTTGGGCTGTTTACAGATCTTAGCTATGGTAAATTGTGCTGCTATGAACATAGAGGTACATACATTCTTTCTGATTGGTGTTTTGGGTTTCTTAGGATATATTCCTAGAAGTGGGATCACTGGGTCAAATGGCATATTTAATTTTTTTTGAGGAAACTCAATACTATTTTCCACAGTGACTACACCAGTCTGCGTTCTCCACATCCTCACCAGCACTTACCATTTGTTGATTTGTTGATGGCAGCCACTTTGACAGGTGTGAGGTGATACCTCATTGTCATTTTAATTTGCATCTCTCTGATGATCAATGGCTTTGATCATTTTTTCATGTCTATTGGCTATCTGCATGTCCACTTTGGAGAAGTGCCTATTTAGGTTATTTGCCCATTTTTAAATTGGATTGTTTGTCTTCCTCTTATTAAGTTGTATGAGTTCCTTATGTATTTGGATATTAACACTTTATCAGATGTATAATTGCCAAATATATTCTCCCGTACAGTGGGTTCTCTTTTCTTTTTTTGATGGTTTCTTTTGCTGTGCAGAAACTTTTTATTTTGATGTAGTCTCATTTGTTTATTTTCTCCTTGGTTTCCTTTGCTTAAAGAGCTGTATCTGCAAACATATTGCTACAAGAGATGCCTGAGATTTTACTGCCTGTGTTTCTTGTAGGATTTTTATGATTTCATGTCTTACATTTAAGTCTTTTGTCCATTTTGAGTTTAGTCTTGTGTATGGTGTAAGTTGGTGGTCACAGAATACCCTTTAAAAAAGTCAAAAAAAGTACACAATACACTGTAAGATGAAATAATAGGTATAGACAAGTAGAGACTTTGTTCTATTCCTTATTTCAAAGGAACAATCTGGTAGCCAAATGTAGGTTTAATATAAGAAAAAAAGAGATAACTTTACCATTGTATTTAAAAAGTGATGTCCTGGCTGAGTGCCTCATGTGGTTGGAATGTTATCTGGTACACCAAAAGGTTGTGGGTTCGATTTCCTGGACAGGGCACATTCCTATGTTTCAGATGCAGATTCGTATTCAGTAATGGTGCCTACGAGAGGCAAGCAATCCATATTTCTCTTATACTCTTACTAGGGGCCCGGTGCACAAAAATTTTTGCACTTGCGGGGTCCCTCAGCCCGGTCTGTGCCCTCTCACAGTCTGGGACCCCTCAGGGGATGTCCACCTGCTGGCATGCCTGGCCAGCCTGGGTGAGGGGCTGATGGCTGTTTGCAGGCTGGCCAAGCCCCCCAGTGGTATCCCCCACCCCATTGGGGTGTGGCCAGCCTGGGTGCAGGTCTGAGGGTTGTTTTCAGGCTTTCAGGCTGCCCACAGTCCCTTCAGGTTTTGGGTCCCTACTGGGGTACCTGGCCAGACTGGGTGAGGGGCTGATGGCTGTCTTCAGGCTGGCCAAGCCCCCCAGTGGGATCCCTCACCCCATTGGGGTATGGCCAGCTTGGGTGGCGGGCTCAGGGGCATTTTCAGGCTTTCAGACTGCCCACAGCTCCCATTGACCCAATGTCCCAGCAAGGCTGGCTGGAAGCAGGTTTCTGGGGTTTATTTATTATCTATAATTGATACACTGTTCCTTTAAGCCGAGGCCTAGGCAGGTAATGAAGCCTCCTGTCTGCTTCAGCTCTGTGGCTTCTATAATTGAGACAATGTTGCTTTAGTAGACTCTAGGCAGGACTGCTGTTTGCTTCACCTCCGAGGCTTCTATAATTGAGACAATGTGGCAAATATGTTGTTGCCTGGAGCCGAGAGAAGCCCAGGCGGCTGGCAAATAGTTTTACTCCTGCTGCAATGGAAGCTGCCTGTTTACTCAGCTCCGTGACTGCCGGCCTCCATCTTGGCTGTGTTAATTTGCATACAGTCGCTCTGATTGGCTGGTGGGTGTGGCTTAGGCATCCCAAAGAAACAGTCAATTTTAATATTACACTTTTATTAGATAAGATATCCATCTCTCTCTCTCTCTCCTTTCCTCTGTCTAAAACCAATAAACATATCCTTGGGTAAGGATTAAAAAAACACACAAAAGACTGATGTCCTCCACAGGTAGAATGTAGGAGAGTCCATAAGCAACTGAGAAAGTGGGTGAAATGACCTTTGAAGTCAATGCCAAGCCTTCAAATTGATGATATTTCCTCCAGGAAGCTCTATGCACTGCCATTTGTAAAGGTGGCCCCCAGAGAGCCCCTCCTCCTAGATTTAAAGAAGTCTTCTTAATAGGTGCTTAGTAAATATTTGTGGAAGGCCTCAAGACCCATGAATTCATCTTCCAAAGTACACCTTGAAAAGGCTAATTATTTTGATTATGACCCTGAACTATATTTTCTTTTTATTATTTCATTTTAGATTCTAGCAGTTTCTTCCTACATTCTCTCAAGTTTCCACTCTTGCCTCTTTTTCCCTTATTGCTCCCTAAACCACTCAATCCTTTTACATAGAATAACTGTAGCAACTTTGGAAAACTCTAAACTAATTTATGCCATACCTATTTAGGTTACCCTAACTCCTGGCTATCTTGGCCTTCATTCCTTACCAGATCTTATTATGTTCTCATTCCTCTGCCTAGAGTAATTTTCCTCAGGTTGATCTCATGGATACTCAATTCACTCAGACCCATGCTAAAACGTCTGATCCACTCTCTAAACAGTGAACTTGACCCCTTGTAGACCTCCTTACACTCCCACTCTCCACTTCCAAACCCAGGCCATTCCCTATGGCTGTCTTGCTTTATTTATTTCATATGCATTTGGCATATTTTGGGTCTAACTCCTCCAATGGAATCTCAGTTAAGAAGGGCAGGGACTTTGTCTTGTCATTACTTTGATTTTTCTTAGAGCACAACAGATTGTTAAATGTTTGTTGTTTTTTTTTAACAAATAAGAGAATAGTTTTTCTTTAAAACGTAATTGTGTTAGAAGGACAATTTTTATGATAAGGTAACCATAAAATTACCATACTGATAGTATGTAACAGCTAAGTTAATAGTGCTGTTATGAAGCTTAACATACCAAATTATGGGTTCTTCAAGATAGTTTAAAATAGCCTGTATAGCATGATCATTTCTTAAAAAATTGGTTTGGAATATGAAAGAGGCAGCAATTTACAATGCACATTGCAACAAGTTGCTAAGGTAACTAGAGTATGTCTAAAGCATTTCATCACTTTAATAATAGTATAGATTTTCAGTAAGCAGTACACAAGACACATTAAGTAAGATATATCCTTGTGCGAATTACTTTAGTCTAGAAAGCAAGCTTCCTAGCATACATTTGCAGGAGGTGCTTTTCAAGGACATTACCTCTTAAGGATGAAAGACTAAACATGCCTAAATATTAATAAACATGTCATTCATAGTACAAAGTTATTTTCACACCTTGCCTTCACAATTTCATAAATTGAATAGTGTATAAGTTAATAATTTAATCTAGAATTTTGGTGAATACACTATGTCAAGTCTGAAAGCCTTCAAAATGACATTGTAGGGGATTGTTTAGTTGATCTTACTTAAAAGAAGAGCTTCGAATACATTATTACCTAATATAGTAGCAGCTGTTATTAGCCACATGAGGAAACCAAGGCAAGGAGAAGTTAAATCAGTACTTTTCTTAAACACTCCCCCACCCCACACCTGCCTAGTGACCTCAAAATGGAGTAACAAAGTTTAAGGCATCTTACTGACAGGTCTGTGCTCTTAATCACTATGTTATTCTGTCACTTCATTAAACATTATCAGGATACAAACTGTTTTCCTTAGATTGTTAGCGACTAGAGATACCAGAACTTTGCTGGATATATATCCAATATAACACTCAATACAAATATAGAAATAAGCCTACAAATGAATAAAAACATATAGAAATAAGTCTGCAAATGATAAAAAAAGGATGAGAGAAGTCAGAGAAACGACTGGCATTGCAGAATGCATGTTATGACATTAGCATCAGTGGGAAACGTGATATCTCTATGGCCTGGGATGAGACTTAAACTTGCCTTTTGCCGGTTGATTTGACAGACAGCTGTTAGCTGGCCCAGCTCTCAAGCTCCATGCACCAGCGCTGCCAGGGTTCAGTCAGATGGAAATACAGAAAGCACACATCTTTAACAAGTCTCACTCCAGCAAGTGCCAATGAAGAGAAAAGAGCGCTGGGGTGTGCTCTGACCAAGAAATCCTAGGTCCCAGTGTGAGCTGTTTACTTCCTAAGGAGAATCAAAACAATCTTCCAGGAGTTCAAGCTAAGAACCTAGATAATCCTTCTTCCTTTACAATTCCCTTTCAAAAACTTGATTAAAAATGTAGCAGCAGTGGCAGCATGTATCTTTTTAAAAATATATATATTTTATTGATTTTTTACAGAGAGGAGGGGAGAGGGAGAGAGAGTTAGAAATATCCATCAGCTGCCTCCTGCACATCTCCTACTAGAGATATGCCTGCAACCAAGGTACATGTCCTTGACCGGAATCAAACCTGGGACCTTTCAGTCTGTAGGCTGGCACTCTATCCACTGAGCTAAACCAGTTAGGGCCAGCATGTATCTTATAAATGGCAACTAAATGAAAGATTTGGATATATGTGATATTTAGCCATCTATATATTAGGGACCAAAGTTCTAAAAGTGATTACTGGTTAGTCTCCTACTTGTCATTTGGATTGGTATTCGATTTCCTAATAATTTATTGCTTATCTAAAAATCTAAAAGAAGAGTAAGTTAGGCTCTTATTCCTAGCAAAAAGTTCTTGATCCCACTTCTAGCAAGAATTTTTTGTGTTAATGTTTATCTAATATTATTTTTAAATAATCCTAAGCAATAATCCTTCGTCTAGATGGAGGGGAATAAGCAGTGGTGAAAAAATAATAATAAAGAAAAAATAAATTAAAAAAAATTTTTAAATCAAATAATAATATCCATTTTCTTAGTGACTTTTCACAGTCCTAAATGACAGCGTTTTTCTTTTTATTTTTTAAATATATTTTATTGATTTCAGAGAGAGAGAGAGATGGAAATATCAATGCTAAGAGAGAATCTTTGTTCGGCTGCCTCCTGCACACTTCCTACTGGAGATGTGCCTACAAACAAGGTACATGCCCTTGAATGGAAACAAACCTGGGACCCTTCAAGTCTGCAGGCCGACACTTTATCCACTGAAACAAACCAGCTAGGCAGCATTTTTATTAAAAAAATAATAATTATATATATATATATATATATATATATATATATATATTCATTGATTTCAAAAAGGAAGGGAGATTGGGAGAGAGATAGAAACATCAATGATGATCAGCTGCCTCCTGTATGTCTCCCACTGGGGATCAAGCCCAAAACCCAGGCATGTGCCATGACTGGGAATCGAACCATGACCTCCTGGTTCATAGGTCCATGCTCAATCACTGAGCCATGCTGACTGGGCAAAGTAGAATTTTTAATCAACACTTTTTACCAGGGAGAAAACAGATGCAGAGCTTAGCTTATGAGTGGAAAGGCCAAAACCAAGTTAAAATTTTTGTTTTTGTTGTTTGTTAATCTTTGCTTGAGGATAATTTTTCCATTGACTTTATTTTTTAGGGAAGTAAGTGATACAGAGAGAGAAACATTATCTGAGAAAGAGAGAGAGAGAGAGAGAGAGAGAGAGAGAGAGAGAGAGAGATTGATTGGTTACATCCTCTATGCACCCCAGATGGAGCCAGGGACCACACCTGCAACCTAGGTCAACCTAGGGTTTGACCAGAATCAAACCCTCAAGTATGCAGGCCAATGCTCTAACCACTGACAAAAATAGTTAAGGCCAAATTCAAATTTTTGATTGGCCTATGTACTTTTATTTTCATTGTAGTTCCAATAATAATAATAATAATAATATACTCACTTGAACAGTCTTTTTGATTAAAGAAGTTATCTGATATGAGTGGCACCTGATTAATTAATTTATCTATATTTTTTATACCAGATACTTTGTGAATATGACATTCAGTCATGTTTGGTAATGGAGAAATGGCACTGGATTAAGGAAAAATGAATCCCTACTTCAGTAAGGAATCTTTACAACTTTCAGCTAGTTTAAATTTATGGTGTACATTATTATAATAGGCTAGAGCCCTGGTGCACAAATTCATGCACAAGTGGGGTCTGCCCTCCCTGATCAGGGCCGACTGGGGCAGGCTAGCTGGGGGAGAGGAGCCACGGGCCGTTGGCTGACAGGCCCTGCACCCTATCAGGGTGGGGGGCAAATTGGGGATGGAGCCAGTCATGGGGAGGGGCCACTAGCACTTGGTGTGCTGGCCCCAACCCCTGGTTGAACTCCTGGTAGAACTTTGGGTTGAGGGGACAATTTGCATATTAACCTTTCGTTATGTAGGTATATTAAACATTTTCATAGCTTTTTTAATGTCAGGAATGATAAAAATGTTTTCTGAATGCTGAGGGTTTTATTTTCTCAAAGACTCTCATAATTTCAGATTAGAATACCTGGTTTAAATTTATTTTGCCTAACTGTACAGTAGCAAGGATTGTTCTGTTATAGACTATATATTCATAGATACGTTTATTGTGAAATTTTTTATATATTTTAAAAAATTGATAGCCAGCAGGGGAGATACCATGATCACGAAGGTGGTTTTCCCAGGGTGATGCTTATCCATTGCACTCCAGATGTGCTGATCTCTGTGATTTCCCCAAATGTGGAAAACTTGACAGTGTAATTTGTGGTAGTGGGGGACTGCATTCCCAAAAAAAAGGAAGATAACCTAATTGCTCTTTTTTTTTTTTTTTTTGCTTAGATATGAGTATTTTCTTCTTTGATTTTAATTAAAAATAAACAGAATTCAAATGGGAATATTGACTGTTTTAGTAATTGCCTGAGAAATGCAGAGGTCATTTGAGTTTTGAAATTTGACTCAAAACATTAAATTTTAGCCCATCTGGTATGATTCAGTGGCTGAATATCAACCTGTGATCCATGGTTCATATCCTGGTCAGGGTACATGCCTGGGTTGTGGGCTCAATCCTCAGTGGAGGGTTTGCAAGAGCAGCCAATCAATGATTCTTATCATTGATGTTTCTCTCTCTATTTCTCCCTCTCATTTTCCCTCTGAAATCAATAACAATATTTAAAAAAAACAGATTAACAGTTTCAAATATTTTATCAATTTAGAAATATAAAATATTTCTAACAGTGTTTCTAACATGTCCCATTAATGCCTATATGTCAATCCTCCCCGCCCCCCGCCACACACACACCACAAATATCAGCTATGCTCTGCCTGCCTTAAAAATGCTAATACTTTCTATGAAATTTCAGTCAGAGCAAATTTTACTCTCATGAGAACTATTTTTGACAAAAGTACCTATGAGGAGGTGACACAGTTAAATGACGTCAAAAGTGAAGCCCCAATATGATGGGTGGTTCCCTTATAAGAAGAGAAAGAAACATCAGCACCAACTCTCTCTCTGGCAAGTGAGGACACATTGAGAAGACAGCCATCTGAAGTCGAGAAGAGAAATCTCAGCAGACACTGAATGGACTGGAATGTGGGTTTTCTAGGTTCCAGAACTAATAGAAAATAATATGTTAAAAATGTTTTTTAATGAGAGAGAGAGAGAGAGAGAGAGAGAGAGAGAGAGAGAGAGAGAGAGAGAGAAACATTGATTTGTTGTTCCACTTACTAGTATTCATGCATTCCTTGGTTGATTCTTGTATGTGTCCTGACCAGGGATCAAACCTGCATCCTTGGTGTATTGGAAGGATGCTGTAACCAACTGAGCTGCCTGCTAGGGCATAGAAAATAAATTTCTATGGTTTAAGCCACCCAGTCTATTGTATTTTGTTGTGGCAACTTGGGCTGACAAATATGCTTTTCTTTAAATATTTTCATTTGAAGTATTTTGAAGCCACACTTATATTTTCTAATAAATGTTTTAATAATTAAAATACCATTCCTTTGTTTGTAGTCCTTGTATTATTCTCTTAGTATTTTTAAAATAAACAAATATTTTCTACATTGCTTTATTTACCCCAAACTCTGAAAATTCATTTTCAGTTTATTCTACCTGCTAAGTTTCCCTTTTACCTTTCTTATTTTTTCTTTCTTACTCACTTAATTCTGACTGCTGCACTACCTCCAGGTTTCCTAATTGGTCTCTCTTCCTGAAATCCTCCAGTTTTTGCTTCACAATGGCCCCAGAATGGGCTTTATAACATGCATGTCTTCTGACAAATATCAGTGACTCCTGGACATTCATAAAAACCTCAAACTTCTACGTGGATTAAATGTCCTTCATGATCAGCCTCCTAACTCTTTACCTTTGCTTATAATGTTGTCTTTATTTGGAATACTCTTCCCACGTTTATCCACACAACAAACTATTCCCCATCCTCCAAGTGTTATTGTCAAACACTTCAATAGCACTCTGTGTCAAGCGCTGTCCTAGGTATTTTATGTGTATAGATGTATTTAATCCTAAAATGTCCATGAGGAAGGGACAATTACTATGTCAGAGTTTCTGAGTGACAGAAGGATTGAGTTACTTAATTTTTCACAAAGCGAGTAAAAGGCAGACCTGGAAATCCAACCTACGGGATCAAGAACCAGAATTCAGGTGTGTAACCATAAAGCATACTGCCTCCCGAAGCACAGATGCCATTTATTTTCTTTGTTAAGCCCTCTCTAAATTTACTGCGAAAAATCTCTGATGTTTTTATTTCTGTGCCCCATTGAATATTACTCTGTTTTATTAGTTTAGTTGTTCCATAGTAAGTCTATTTTGTTCTCCTTTCCTAAACTAAAAACATTTTCAAAGTAGAGACCAAAATTTTTCACCATTTTAATCCTACATCAGTGCTTGGTACAAGATTAGCATTTAATATATGACTGTTAAATAATATTATTTGGACATTTGCTGAGATATTAACATATTTTACATTATTCTTTGAAAAAATAGAACTACAGTTTCTATATGAGTTTTTAAATTTTTATTGTTGAGAGTATTACAGATGTTCTTCTTTTTCACCCATTGCCCCCTCTACCTGGTTTCTGCCCCCCAGGCCTTCATCACTCTATTGTCTCTGTCCATAGGTAATGCACATACTATATAATAAAAGCCTAATATGCAATTGTATTGTCCCCTTGAGTGGTTGTTTGACCGGGAGACCAGGAGTTTGACCACTTGCTATGACATGTGCTGACCACCAGGGGGTGGCATGGAACATGACAGGAGTCAGAGACTGGCGCTGCCAGTAGGTGGCAGTGGAGGCACTGCCAGCCCCAATGGGCTCCAACAGGAGCAGGACCTTGGTGGGTTGGTGGAGCAGGTGGGTGGGTGGCACCAGGCCAAGGTGGGTGTGGGTGCCTCCCCCGACTGCCCTGCCAATCTCCCCACAGACAGTGACCAGCAGTGATCACCCCACAGGCAGGATGGTGGAGCAGGTGAGGGGGTGGCACCAGGCCAAGGCGGGGTGCCAGGGGGGGCTGCGGGCCTTCAGGGGGTGTGAGCTGGGACCTGATCTCTGCCAGCCAACCTGGGGGGCCCCACCCATGCATGAATTTGTGCACTGGACTTCTAGTATGCATATATTTGGTTAATCTTTTCTTGTCCCCCCTTCTCTCTGACATTCATCAGACTCTTCCATGTTTTCATGCCTCTGGTACTATTTTATTCATCAGTTTATTTTGTTCATTAGATTCCTTGTTCATTTATTATGATTTTTAGATTCAATTGTTGATAATCATGTATTTATTGCCATTTTACTCTTATTGTTCTTCTTTAAGAACATCCTTCAACATTTCATGTAGTACTGGTTGATGGTGATGAATTCTTTAGCTTTTTCTTGTCTGTGAAACTCTTTATTTTACCTTCAATTCAAAATGATAACTTTACTGGGTATAGTAATCTTTGTTGTAGGTCCTTGTTATTCATCACTTTGAATGTTTCTTGCCACTCCCTTTTGGCCTGCAAAGTATCTGTTGAGAAATCAGCTGATAGTCATATGGGCATTCCCTTTTTCTTGCTACTTTTTAAGCTTGGATGGAGCTCTTTTTCTTTAACTGGTCATTTTCCATGTCTGAAATTTTTGCTAAGACCTTTAGCAGTGGTTCTCAAACTTCTGGCCCTTTAAGTACAATTTCTCATGTTGTGACCCAACCATAAAATTATTTTTGTTGCTACTTTATCACTGTAATGTTGTTACTGTTATAAATCATAATGTAAATATCTGTTATGCAGGATGGTCTTAGGCGACCCCTGTGAAAGGGTTGTTTGACAGCCAAAGGGGTCATGACCCACAGGTTGAGAACCGCTGCTTTAGAGTCTTACTAAGTCCCTTGAAGCTCTCATTCAGATCTTTGAGTAACCTTATAACCTTATAATCATTGTTCTGAACCTTGTATTTAGTTGTTTGCTAGCTTACATTTCATTTAATTCTTTTTCTGGAGATTTCTTCTGTTCTTTCATTTGTGACATGTTTTTCTCCTCATTTTGCTTCCCTGTGTTTGCTTCCCTGTAGTTGTTTCTATGTATTAGGTAGAGCTGTTTTGTCTCCTGGAATTAGCAGAGTGGCCTTGTGAAGTAGGTGTCATATTGGGCCCACTGACTCAGCCTCCCCAGTCACCTGAGCTGGATACTCTAGGTGCACTCCTCTGTGGGCTGTATGTACAGTCTTATTGTAGTTGAGCTTTGATTGCTTTTGTCATCATTTTGAGGAATTGACCTCCAGGCCAATTGGCTGTCAGGACCAGCTGCAACTACAGTGGAAGAGCTGTTGTGCAAGTGATACCCTTATGGAGCAAAACTTGATTCATGGGGCGTTGGTATTC
Organism: Murina feae; assembly: GCA_004026665.1. Taxonomy (NCBI): domain Eukaryota; kingdom Metazoa; phylum Chordata; class Mammalia; order Chiroptera; family Vespertilionidae; genus Murina; species Murina feae. Next base: position 17,680 of record PVJC01008190.1, on the reverse strand, counting down.
ACTGAGTCTGCACCTTGAGTGTGTTGCTTGTGGATATGCAGAGTTGTAATCTGGTATAGTATGAAGCAGTCCACTGGACACTGGCTCTGGGGCCTCTTGGGAGGTGCAAAATCAGCCATTTCCTGGGGCCAATATCAGGAGCTACAGAGCAATGCAGATGGCTAATACTTTAATTGGGCTTGGATGTGCCCAGGCCAGGCCAAGCTGTGAAATAAGGCAGGCTAGTGCTAGTGCTGGATCTTTCACATTTTTTGATAGGTATGGGACATGCTGACACTATCTGATGCTTGTTTAAGAGATTTTAGGAGAGTCTGAAGCCTGATCCAGTATAGGCCATTCATATGGAAAAGCAACTGCAAACAGCTTGGATGGAGCTGCAAATTGGATGGAGCAGAATCTCAAGAATCACCAGGATGGAGTGAACTCAGATACAGCTGTCAGTCACCCTGGAAATGGGAGGAAGTTCCAGCACAGGAACAATGACCCCTGTGAGTACCTCTGTCTTGCCTTATTGCCAAACAATCCAATTCTTCCCTGAATGTCCCAGGTTCCTTTCAATCCACCATCCCAGCACTGGAGCCCAGAGGGATCAAAACAGAGTAAGTCCATGTGTGAGCCCTGTAAGAGGAACTGCCTGGGACTCCTGCAGTCTCCATGTCACTCAGCCACAATCCCTGCTGGTTTTTGTAGCCTAAAGTTACAGGTACTTCTCTTCCAAGCTCTGGAACTCTGGGCTAGAAGTTGGGTGTGGGGCTGGGACCCTTTGCTCCTCACAGGAGGCCACCACAGCCACAATATCCCTCCCAATTAAAAAAAAAATCCACACTTGGGTGTCATACCAGCACATTCTGTGCCGACACCCCTCCTATTAGTCTCAATGTGCTTTCTTTTTTACTTCTCTAGTTGTAGGACTTCCTTTCAGCCATACTTCAGGTTATTCTGAATGATAGTTCTATATTTTATTTGTAATTTTGATATGGTTGTGGGAGGCGGCGAGTATCAGTATTTACCTATGCTGCCATCTTAGTTCTCCTTAAAAAACCATGTAATTTATTTATCATCTTTATTTTGTTTTATAATTTCCAAGCAAACAAATAGTGCAATTACAGGGAATAATATGTCAATGTCATTTGTTTTCATCAAATATAACTTGCTTTAGAATTAAAAAAAAAAAATGTACTTTTATTTATAAAATACTAGTCTTTTCAGAAGGATGGCATATTTGTTACTCTAAAAATATTCAAACATTTCCTGAATAACAAAGTTATCAGTTGCAGAATAAAGTCATCATATTCACAGTTAGTTATTTTTGGCATTACATATGGCTGGAAAATTAACATTCTAAGTAGTAGTTTAGAGTTTTGTAAAATTTTAAAAAAGGAAGTATGGTTTTCAGATGAGCTCATTGTGTTCCATTTTATTAACTAAGAGTCTAAAAGATAGATACTATTAAATAGCACTTATAGATACTATGTCACATTTAACATATTACTGAGGTTTCAGTAGGTGAACTGCGTCCACTACGTATACAACTACCATCTGGGTTGGGCTTATTGAAAGAATAGCATGCCGAAACAGTAGCAGGGCAAGGACTGGATTGACTCTGTTGGACTCCTTTCTTTTATGTGAAAAAAAAATTATTCACCAATCTTTATGGAACCCTATAAAAAAAAACATTGTGTTTTCAAATTTGTAGTGACAATTTGCTTTTTATACTTGCGAATTCTAGGAGGAATAAAATGTTCAAAAGGCCTTTCATGCACTTATGAGGTTTCCTAAATCCAATTATGGATACTTCCATTCCAGAAGAGAGGGAGGAAAGAGTCTTTTTCTCATGTACTTATGTAGCAACACATACAAAATACATACAACATGAAATAAAGCAAAAGTAAAGTAGTACAAGGTAAGCAAATCATTTTCACTGCACTTAATAACATACAGACCAGACAGGTTAACTGCCATGAAATAATAACATCCCACTACCTCCTGACAACCCAGAAATGGGATTCCTTAACCTATTTTGTAAAAGGGAAAAATTATGTCCATCTGAACTTGTGCCTATAAACAATCATGATGAACATCAAATGTATTTTCGCAGAGCCGGTAAACCGAAGCATCCAAATATTTCCCAAACAAAATAGAATTAAGTTGACATTTTAAATTATTCCCTCATACTTTTCATAATTTATTCCAGTTTCTTGTCATATAAAGTCTGTACAATAGCACATCACAATCTGTCAGAAGGATATGTAGAAATTAGGTTTAGAATGTGTCCCCTTCAAGCCAGTCTCTGAAAGACAGAACAAAGTGAGGCAGCCTGGCTTGGACTTGCATTTCACACTTAATGAGTTAGAGACCGGAAGGACTAAAAGTCACACACTGTGTCCATGCACATTGTTGAGGGACTTTGAGGTTTTTACAAATTTTACAAAAATGTGAAAAAGGCTTATTTGTCAATGTAATATTATATCAGACTAGAGGCCTGGTGGACAAAAACTTGTGCACTCAGGGATGCACCTCAGCACGGCCTTTGCCCTCTAGCAATCTGGGACCCCTTGGGAGATGTCCACCTGCTGGCTTAGGCCTACTCCCAGGCAATTGGGCCTAAGCTGGCAGCCAGACATCCCTTTGGCAACCTGGGGGCCCTCAGGCATGTCCACTTGCCAGTGGGGAGCAGGCCTAAGCTTCAGCCAGACATCCTTAGCTCTGTTGAGGAGGTAGGAGAGGCTCCCACCACCACTGCTGTGCTGGCAGCTGTCATTCTGGCTTGTGGCTGAGCAGAGCTTTCCCTGTGGGAGTGCACTGACCACCAGGGGGCAGCTCTTGCATTGGGAATCTGCCCCCTGGTGGTCAGTGTGTGTCATAGTGACCAGTCATTCCCAGTGGTTCTGCTGTTAGGGTCAATTTGCATATTACCCTTTTATTATATAGGATAGAGGCCTGGTGCATGGGTGGGGGCCGGCTGGTTTGTCCTGAAAGGTGTCCCGGATTAGGGTGGGGTTCCCACTGGGGTGCCTGGCCAGCCTGGGTGAGTGGATGATGGCTGTTTGGAAGCTGGCCACAGCCCATTCAAGTTGGGTGTCCCCCCCTGGGGTGCCTGGTCAGCCTGGGTGAGGGGCTGAAGGCCGTTTTCAGGCTGGCCACATCCTCTTCAGAGAGGGGGGTCCTGCTGGGGTATCTGGCCAGCCTGGGTGAGGAGCTGATGGCTGTTTGCAGCAAGGCTGGCTGGAAGCTTGTATCTGTGATTTATTTAACTTCTAAAGTTGAAACTTTTGTTGCTTTAATGGGAGCCAGGTCAGATTGCCCCTGACAATCCAGGCTCTCAGCACTTCCTTGAGCCCAAGGCTGGAAGCAGGTATCTGGGATTTATTTATCTTCTATAATTGAAACTCAGGTTGCCTTGAACAGAGGCCATAGCCAGCCTAGGCAGACAGGAACCTTAGCTTCCTCCATCACAGGGGCAAGCCTCCTGCTTATTCCAGCTCCATGGCTGCTGGCCACTGTCTTGCTGGGTTAATTTGCATGTAGTCACTTTGATTGGCTGGTGGGCATGGCTTGGCAAGTGGGTGTGGCTTAGGTGTAACAGAGTGAGGATCAATTTGTATATTACTCTTTTATTAGATTAGATATTTACTTTTATTGTGTAAACTACTTCATTCTCACCTTAATTCTCACCTGAATTATAAATACCTTAATTCTCATCCCCCAAGCCCTAAAGTATGAAAGCTTTTAATCTGTGTGAAGGCACATTCAACCATTATCTATAATAATAAAAGCATAATATGTTAATTAGACCAGATGTCCTTCCAGACTAAGCCTGGACTGCAAGAAAAGCCCAAGTCTTGGGTGCCAGAGGGAAGCTGGTGCCAGAACTAGGGGAAGGAAGGCCTACTCTTGCACAAACTTCATGCATCAGGACTCTTGTAGGATATAATAGCTATTAAATATAAACGGAGAATATGATCACAAATTAAATTCAAACAAGGGCAGGAATCCTGCTGGTGGTGGTGACATAAAACTGCTACATGTCACAACTAGTGAAATTGACCTCATTTACATAGCAGGTTATTCAAGAGAGTTAGTCTATTTATTACCTGATTGGAGCTTTAAGATGTCATAGAATGCCTTTGTCTTCCCATCATGGCTAAGGCTTACAGACCAAATTATATATAATTAAGTTTGGAGCTAAACCATTACATTAGTCCCGGGGCCCATTTTGTCTGGTAGCAAGCATATCCTAGTGATTTTAGTGTATTTCTTAGAATGAAATGATAGACTGCTTTCTTTCTTTTTTTTAAATATATTTTATTGATTTTTTAAAGAGAGGAAGGGAGAGGGACAGAGAGTTAGAACCATAGATGAGAGAGAAACATCGATCAGCTGCCTCCTGCACACCCCCCCACTAGGGATGTGCCCGCAACCCAGGCATATGCCCTTGACCAGAATCGAACCTGGGACCCTTTAGTCCTCAGGCTGACGCTCTACCCACTGAGCCAAACCGGTCAGGGCGATAGACTGTTTTCTTTCTCGGGTGGAAGTGGTTTGCAGCTTTAAAAGCTCAGCCACCAAATTTATGTGAATTAATTTGGAACTTAGCTGACGATGGTATTGGTACCCAAAAGATAGTACTGAGGAGAGTTTCGAATAAGTTGCAAAAAGTAAAACAAAACAAAACAAACACATTAGTGCAATGAGGATTATATCTTTTTTTTTTAAAGATTTCAATAATTCCTCCATACTCCATGTGAGCCTGGGACACATTTCTACTGCTTTGTGCCTCTCCTTAATGTAGGACAGTAATTTCTAAGAGCCATTCCTAAGGGAGGAGTGGGAGATTGGCTATCTTAGCCACTGCATCCTTGGAGTGAATATTGAGCCTAGAAGTAGTCATGTAAGAAGGAAAAAAAATAGTGAACCGCCTTTTGGGGGTTGAAAACTCATATTTCACTCAGTGAGTATGGTACTGACAACTGAAGGGTGGTAGAAAATAGTGAATGGTATTCTAGGATATATGCAATAAAATTTACTTTTCTCATTAATATGCAGTATTGCCTTATACTGAACAGAGAAAGAGATAAGAAGCTAGTGTCTCTTACAAATAAAGCCTTTGTCATGGTTCCCAGCCTGTATGTCAAGAAAAGAGAGAAACAGAAGATTGGTCCTTAAGGAATACATTTACATGAGCAATGAAGATCTCCTGTGAAAACTCAGCCTGAGGTTAAAAGGAGAGGAGAAATAATCATAACGCAGGAAGAAGGCTCAGCTGTGAGAGGAAAGAAGGATTTTGAGAACAGTGGGGGCACTTTTCTGCATTTTTGCGCTGACTGGTCTCCAGGTTTGAGGAAAAGGGAGGCCGCAAGAACAGTTTCATTCATTTCTGCAAGAACAGTTTCAGTAAGCTCGTGAGACGTGGAGTCACCTGCAGCAGTGCTTTGCGATCCTTCTAACAAGGTTAACACAAATGGAAGAGAAGCTTTGGCTCCTATCTCCCCTTCCCATACTTTTCTTTAAGCTTCCCGTCCCTTAGCAACCGTGGATGCTTCCGTGCTCTGGCGCTGGCTCTGATGCCCACTGAGAGAGGCACAGGAGCAGTTATGGGAAGAACTGTTAAGCCCAGGAAACCTTGGTTATCAATGTTAATGGACTTCCTGTGCACAAAGAGTCCTCAATAAATTTAGCTGGCACTTTTTTCTTAACCGGTTCCCTATCCTGCCATTCATCATGTATACATACATACACACATACATATGCAAAAGAACTTTTGTTTTCACTGTCCTATCATTCCCCTTCAGCTTAGACTATGGTTTCGGGCCAGGTTCCTTAGAAACAGAGCCTGAGATGGGGACTCTTATGCTAATAAATCATTGAGACCATGCTCTTAGTGAGAAAACTGAGTGGGTGAGGCAGGTAAGGGAAAGATAGGAGGTAGGTAAAGATGTTAGTCCAGCTCAGTGGTTTTCAAAATATGACCCCCAGGTCAACAGCATCAGCATTAAGTGGGAACCTTTTAACATGCAAATTCTTGGTCCCAGATGTACTGAATGAGAAACTTGGGGCAGGGCTGTAGGAGTCAGTGTTAGAACCAGCTCTGCGGGTGATTGTGATGCAGGGGAGTTTGAGCATCACAGGCCTAGCGGATGTCTGATCTCAGTATGACCTTACAGAGGACCCTGGAGCATGAACTGCACTGCAAGCCTTGCTCCCCTCAGAGGCCATGAGGCTGTGCTGGGCTCTCTGTGAGACAGGTGTTGGCTGCAGACCTCTCCTGGGGAGAGAGGCATACCTCCCAGTCCTTTCTTGGGGAGGTGGCCATTATGGACCATTCTTGGGGGAAGGAGGCAACTGTGGATTTTTGGCAGCGACAGGCGTAGTTAGTGGCGATGGACGTAGAGAGCATCCAACTGAGGCATGGACAGCACCTAGTACAGCTATTATGTTCTGCCAAGTGGGGTTTTGTGTAGATAGAAGTGGTTTTGTCACACTGAGATCCACAGTTCTAGGGCGACACCCAGACCTCAGAGACTCTCCTGTCCTTCACTTTCTCACTGCATCCTCTTTTTTCCTAACCAGTATTCAAATGCCCAAGTTAACGTGGATATTTCAAATCTGAAGCTCTGTGGACTCACAGAGAAAGAAAATGGCATAAAAATTCATTGGAACACCAGACACTCCTCACTCCCTTTAACTCCCTATTGGGTTGCTGTATAAGTGCCACCTGAGAGTGAGGGGAAGATAATCCCCTAGACCAGGGAAGAGGGAGTAAATGGGACAATATCAGTTCCCTGCAACCTGGGGAAAGCCTTCTGAGGAATTATACTGATGCAAGAACTTTCATGAGATGACCGCGTGCCTGAAAAATGAAGACAGGCAGCCTAGAGAGGACATGAGTCCAGCACAAGGCCCAAAGGGGAGGCATCTGAAAGAAGAAAGCCATGACCATGAAAGACACCTCGTGCTGGCATCACGTTCTGTCCTGTTGCTGGGCACTCTCCTGCCAGCTTGTTCCTCTGCTCATGCCCACTCTTGATACCCATGGCATGACAACACCAAAGGAAGATTAACATGTAGATCTCTGGCATCCTTGACCCAACCTTGCAACTGCTATGTTAATGCAAGAGGCAAGGCCCATATCCTAATGGAAACCTCTTCTGCGAAAAGCATAGATCTTCTCAGAAACATACATTTTGGTCCTTCATTATTTTTAACTTTGCACTAACCTTGATTTTCTACCTAATTTGTAGGCTTTTTAAAGGTTTCTTCATATATACCATGTTTATATCACCTTAAGAATCTATCACAGTGTTGGAAAAAAAATAGTATATACTCTAAAAGAAACTCACTACATTGATTTCTTTGATTCTGTCAGGAGTTTTCCACTTCTCTGCTTAAAAACTAACCACACTGAAGTAGCATGTAAATATAAATCAACTCCAACCAGCACAAATAGTAAAAATCAGAATGCTGCCTGCTGTTCTCCAGACACACATAAAAGCAATGTGGATCCAAAGGCCTTTTATCTTGGATATCATCCTTGTATTTTAACACAATGCAATTTTCTCTCTGTCTTTGTTTCCCACTGCTGCCGTATTGCACAATGTTTCAGAAATGCATAGGCCATACATAAATTGTTATGCTAGAAGTTTGCTTTCCACATTGGTTTGGTTCAGGTATACATAAACATAGGCACAATAAAACTTATTATCTGAACTGTCCAAAGAATGAGAATGTGCATCTAACATTAAACTGTGCTGAGACTTTGCTTAGTAGAGTGCTGGCCATGGGTCTAAGCATCCAGGGGTCTAACAGACCAGTTGACGCTTTGAGTCTCAGGCTCATCAGGCAGAGCTGATAAATGGCTTTCCAGGTTCAGGAGGAAGATGCTGGAGGGGAGTGCTGCTTTCAGACAATCGAAATGCAATGACTGTCACAAATCATCAAAGGCCAGAGGTGTCACTTTGTTAGCCCTGAGATGGAAGAGGCCAAGTTTCGGTATGCTGCTCTGAGACACAACTATTTATACAAAAACACTTCTTTTTATCTTGAGGTCCTTCCATCTCTGTAAGGAAAAAGAAATATTCTTTAAAAATATAAATGCACACTCAAGTCTACAGTGTTTTCACACAGTTGATTCCTCACTTTATTGCAAAGAGCAAACAAAACTGACTGTTCTGACATAGCATAAATGAGAAATCTTCTCTTTGGTGAAAATTGCATCAATTCGAAAGCAGACAAGGGAATCATCCAGCTAGCAAATAAAGTGGGCTGTTCAAGAAAAACACATTACAAAGTGTATTTTATTGCTATATGCAGGGTCTTACTTCCTATGTGGATTGGAGCCAGCTTGAAGGCAAGAACTATCTCCATAATTTTCATGAATTCCTACATAATGCCATATATTAATAATTGCAGCACTAAATTAATACTTGAGTTGTTTGATTTTGTTGGTTTGAACTCGACTGCTAGTTTATTGCCTAATTTGGTAAATGTCTCAATGATGTTCATCATAGTAATTTATTAGATTTTACATCATGCCTAAAATACCTTTCAATGATGAGTCTAGCGTTTAGTTTGTGCCTCGTTTCCTTGTAATAAATTTTATGCTTAAAAAGTATAACATATTTATTTTCAGGGCCTTTGAAGATCATCAAATTACTCCAAATTCTATGAAAATTAGTCTTATTAGTTTACTTAAATATCTTAGAAGCCCCTTCTTTCAAGCTAATACCTGTGCTCTATAACTAGTGAAAAATATTATTGATATTATTTATATTGGAGGAAGCAGGCTGAATTTCTTCACAAGACTGTTTTATTTTTATTCCTTTGGAATTTCAGCATGCAAATACTAGGATTTATAAATCATAGACATCCAGTCCAATGCAAGCTTTTGTTTTCTCAGCATATGTTAGAAAAGGCAGAGAGAGTATTTGAATTTGGATTTGAAACAAAAACAGAAGACTTCAGTGAAAATGTGTGGCTTAAGGATTTAGACTCTTCACTGTCTATGTCATCATTCTCTAAGAGCAGTTCTCTAGAGAAAAGACATGAAAATAGAAGGGAGAAAAGAAAGGAGAGCAGCCCAGCCTACATGGCTCAGTAGTGGAGCATTGACCTATGGACAAGTCATGTTTCAATTCCCAGTCAGGACACATGCAGTAATTGTGTGCTCATTCCCCAGTAGAGGACACATAGGAGGAAGCCAATCAATGATTCTCTCTCATCATTGATATTTCTGTCTCTCTCTCCCTCCCTTCCTCTGTGAAATCACTAAAATATATATTTAAAAGAAAGGAAGAGAGGGAGGGAGGGAGGGAGGGAGGGAGGGAGGGAAGGAGGGAGGGAGAAAGGGAGTAAGGAAGGAAAGAAGGAAGGAAGGAAGGAATGAGAGGAGCATCCATCTCCCACCTGGATTTTCTCCTGTAGCTCCTCTGAGTCCTGGATTAGGCTTGAATGAAGTTCTATGGCCAAAGCTCCAGCTGCTTTGGCAGATCATTGGTGTTACTGAGTTAGCGCCGGTGAGAGACAGACCTGGGTTTCAGTGTCATCACAGATTCTACTCTGCCCTTACTCTTCTTCCTACTCTCTGTCCAGCTTTGCTTCCTAAGAGCTGGCCTTGGTGACCTTTTGTAATTTCAGGCCCCCAGACCAGACTCAGAGACAATAACATCCAATGGAATTTATCACTAATTTCCACAACTGTGTAAAGTCCAATCTCTATAAATAAGTTGCTTATTAATATACCATTGTAAGAGCTGGGCTTCTTTAATCAAATCTTAACTGATAGAGAAATTGGTAGGCAAAGTGGTTTTGCAGGAAAGAAAATTTGTGGGTAGGTTATATGAATTAATTCTTGGTTATCTGGAACTGTTGTTTGAATTTGATTAGATGTAAAGGAATTAGTGACCCTGTTGCCACTGATAAAGGGGACCAAACTATCAACAAAATGAAAAGGGAGCCACTGCATGGGAGAACATATTTGTCAATAAAGCTTCTGATAAGGGGATAATTTCCAAAATATGTAAAGAACTCATATAACTTAACAAAAGGAACACATAAAAATACAGTTTAAAAATGGGCAAAGACCTGAATAGACACTTCTGCAAAGAAGGCATACAGATGGCCAATAGACATATGAAAAAATGCTCAAAGTCACTGGCCATCAGAGAAATTAAAATGACAATGAAGTTTCACTTCACACATGTTACAATGACTATCATCAACAAATCAACAGATGACAAGTGCTGGCAAGGATGTCGAGAGAGGGGAACCTCAGTTCACTGTTGGTGGGAATGCAGACTGGTTGCAGCCACTGTGAAAAACAGTATGGAGTTTCCTCAGAACATTAAAAATGGAGCTGCTTTTTGACCTAGTGATCCCATTTCTACGAATATATGCTAAGAATCCCAAAACACCAATTAGAAATAATATATATATATATATATATATATATATATATATATATATATATCCTTATGTTCATAATAGCACAACTTATAATAGCTAAGATCTGGAAACAGCCCAAGTGCCCAACAGTAGATGAGTGGATAAAAAAAAACTGTGGTACATTTACACAATGGAATACTATGCAGTTATAAAAAGGAAGGATCTCTTATCCTTTGAGACAGCATGGAGGGACCTGGAGAGTATTATGCTAAGGGAAATAAGCCAATAAAAGAAAGAGAATTATTACATGATATCACTCATATATGTAACCTAATGAACAAAATAGATTGATGAACAAAATAGATCAAGAGACATAGAAGCATGGAACAGACTGACAAATCTCAGATGGAAGTTATGGGTACAGAATAAGTGGGGAGAGATCAACCCAGGAATTTATATGCTTCTATGCATGGCCCATGGACACAGACAACAGTGTGGTGAAGGCCTGGGAGGGGTAGGTGTGGGTGAAGGGCGTCAGTGGAAAAAAGAGGGGGACATCTATAATACTTTCGAAAATAAAGATACATTTTTAAAAAGGGCAAACACAGAGAGTTTATGCCATGCAGTAATAAGAAATTACTTCAATTGTAATCTGTAGATACATTTAATCAAGTGACTATAAAAGAAAAGTTTTTAGGTAACCAACTATTTGCCTCCACAGATTATTTTAGTTAAATAAAAAAGATGATATTGGTTGATTACTTCTAAATGTGGGAAAGAAAGTGGCTAGTTCAAGGCTTTCAATTCCCAGCACAAAGCACAATAAAGGAACAGAAATATCCTATAACAGCTTACAAAATTAAACTTTTATCAGTTGTAATTTCAGGGCCAATATCTGAAATAAAATGAAAACTAAATTCAAAGTCTGTGGATAAATGGATTTGATTCAAGCAAACTGAATCCCCACTTTCTCTTATCTTATGATTAGGCATTGATTGGGAAGGAGTTTTGCCCTGAAAATAGTTGGAGCTATTTGTGCTAATCTGAAGCTAGAGATCTTGAACCCCTAAATTCTGCTCAGTACCCTTTGCCAATAGAAGGAGCCCTTCTTCCTCTATTTGAAGAGGAAGTTTCCCTTTTCCTGAAGAATCTTTAATGATTTTGTTGAGGACTGTTGATACTCCTTAGGACCTACCCTTACCACCTTGCATTGTTTCTAGAATTGTTACAAGACTCAAGGCACGTAAGACCCATATAATGAATCACAGTGCCAATTCTTTAGAGTATTGAACAAGTGATGCTCTCCTCTCTAAATAGCTATTCTCCTTTTGAGTAACAGCTTCTGGCTTGCTACTGAGGCCTTGTACAAATTGAGTACTTTCCATGGACTATCATGTAATAATGTGACCTGAGAAGCCACACATGGAGTAGATATTTTCTCGTGTATCAAGTAAGGAGCTGGGCATGGACATAAGCACTCCATTGTCACACAGATATGGTATGAGCTCAGGCAGGTCATAAGTCATAAGTAAGTTGAATGAGCAAGAAGGGTAAATGTCCATGACCCCTACCTCAGCTACTTGGCTTTGCTGCTCTCACCTTGCTCATGTAGCCTCACAGGGCTGGTTACTGAGGAAGAAGAAAATGGGGACTTGCTTGCAGTTAGTTCCTCATGATATGCTGACATAACCCAAAAGGGGCCAAGAGCAGCGTTGTAATCCCACTTACGGATGATCCTGAGGAAGGGTGTGTTCAAGGGAGATCCTCTCAGGGAGCTGAATTCCCTGCAGCACACCTGGTTGCTCATTTTTCCCAGAATGAGAAGCAGCCACTGATGTAAATATACCCTTATTCATACCCATAAATGTATGGTTTTGATGGACATCAATGACTTGGAGAATAACAACTGAAAATTTAATGATCATAAGTTATAAGACAGAAGTATATGGAAAGATCTCTCTAAATAGACAAAAAGAGTGAAGTTATGTATATCCTAAGTAGTCTTCCTAAAAAGCAACCAAGCAGAGGATAATATTTTGCTGAGAGAGAGAGAGAGAGAGAGAGAGAGAGAGAGAGAGAGAGAGAGAGAGAGAGAGATTTGTTGTTCCACTTCTCGACGCAATCATTGCTCCTTATATGTACCCTGACCTGGGATCAAACCTTCAACCTTTGTGTATTGGGATGATGTTCTAACCAACTGAGCTACCTGGCCAGGGCAAGAATCTTATTCTAATGTACAAGATGTCAACTGTGAAGGTGTCAGTCAGCATCTTTACCCAGCCATCTATTCCTTTCCCAATGGGCTCCTGAACAAGTGGTCATGGTGGCAAGGATGGGCATTATGCATGGACTGAACAACATGGGCTTCCATTTTGAAGGCCAATCTGACTTCAGCCACTGCTCAGGGCCAAATCTCCCAGCAGCGGATCCTAACATTGAGTGCCTAATAGGGCATCATCTCATTACTAGCCACTCATTTGGTGAAAAATTGATTACATTGGACCACTTTCATCATGGAAAGACCAAGAATGTATTCCTCTTTGGAATAAACACATACTCTAGATCTGAATTTACCTTCTGTGCCTACAATATTTTGTCAAAACAAACATCAATGTACTTACAGAATGCCTGATTCCCCATTATGGTGTTCCACAAGGCATTGCCCCTGACCAACCAAAGAGCCCATTTTACAGCAAATTAAATGTTACAATAGGTTCCTGGTAGGAATTCACCAATATTAACATTTTCCTCATTATCCCATAGCTTGAAGATTCAATTACAGTACTGGTATACATGCCTTTCATAACCAGGAATTACATAATATTTATGGCAATGGTTCCATTCACTATTACCTCGAGTGATTCACTAATTAAATTTTTACTTGCTTTACCTGAAACTTTAAATTTTCATGCTTCCTCCAGGAGTCATTTGGTCTCTTTATATCAATGAGTAAAAGGCAAAGGAAAGGCTTAGCATGCTGGTTGATTTATCTCTGCAGTCAAGGGAAAATGGAGTTGCTATTTAAAATGGGGAAAGGAGGAGTGTTTGGAATGCGGAGATCCTCTGTATTGTTTTCTATTGCTCCCATATGCTGTGTGGTAAATGTTAATGGAAAACTGTAACAACTGGTGTAAGTAAGACTGCTATTGACCTAGACCCCAAAGGCATTTCTATATGCACTTGACCTTCCTCTGAAAAAATGAAACTTGGGCCCTCTGATCATGCAGGAAATCATGACCAGCAAAGATGCCTGCTGAGAGCAAAGAGGACATGGTTTGGAGAGTGGCAGAAATAAAGATTGTAATTAGCATTTTTCCTTATTTTAATACACATATACTATGTGCATGTTATCTAAATCCTTTCCTCCCCTACTATCCTTCCAGCATCTAACATTATATATATACTAGAGGCCCGGTACACAAAAATTTGTGCACTTGGGGGAGGGGCAGGGTCCCTTAGCCTGGATTCTGCCCTCTCCCAGTCCAGGACTCTTCAAAGGATGTCCACCTACTGGCTTAGGCCCGCTCCCCAGGGGATCAGGCCTAAACTGGCAGTCAGACATCTCTCTGGCAGCCTGAGAGCCCTTGGGGGATGTTGGACATCCTTAGCACTGTCAAGGAGGAGGGAGAGGCTCCCGCCACCGCTACTGCGCTTGCAGCCTTCAGCCTGGCTTGTGGCTGAGAGGAGCTTCCCCTGTGGGAGTGCACTGAGCCCCAGGGGGAAGCGCCTGTGTTAAGCATCTGCCCCCCAGGGGTCAGTGCACGTCATAGCAACCAGTTGTTCTGCCTTTAGGGTCAATTTGCATATTACCCTTTTATTATATAAGATTAATAATGGTTAGCTTTATCACAATATTTATGTTATGGACTATGAAAAGAGAAGTGTGTGACTTAGCTAGAAGAGGGATGTACAACAACTCCCAAAGGTTTTTAAAATGACATAAGGGATTTAATTTCTTATTTTGAAGAGTTCTATTTTCAGTTTTATAATGGATGGTTGCATCCAGCTAGACAGAATCAAGATTTTATTAATGTCTTTACTTGGAAGTTTAAAAATAGATAAATGATGTTTACATGGATGTCTGTTTGACAATGATAGAGTCTAGCTTTTTTTTTTTTTTTTTTTAACTGTGCCTGCCTGGCTAAGCCAAACTTTTCTCCAAATCCTCTTATCTTTACAGTCTCAGGTTAGGGTTGGCCAAACAAAAAAATTTGCATGAGTTTAAAAGAAGTGAAGCATCAGTCATGGCCCACAGAATATTAGTGTAGGACACCAGACACCACTGCAGCTTGTTCAAATTGTCCCTGAATTACTGACTCACATTTTTGGTGTGGGCTGGTTACCAACCTCTACTTCTACAAGGTCTCCTTAAGCATCTCTTAAATCTGGTCAGATACCTGTGCTGCTCCATGGCATGGTCTCCAGCTTTTTCTGCAAGTCACCCATGCAATTGACATTGGAGGTAATTTCAGTTTGTCCTTGTGGTTACCATTTTGTTATTATACTTTCTGCTGCCTCACGTCCATGTTTTTCCTGATTGCTACCCTGTATAACCTATAGGCACTTCAAGTCTATCAGAATATGTAGAGGCAAGCACCTTCCATGAATGGTATAAGGTCTAATTCCTTAAAGTCCCTTACTTCACATCACTCATGCTTTTTTGATAGACTCCTAACTGAAACAGTCTACAATGGACAAATTTTAATAAAGAATAAAAAATAAACTTTCCAATAGTTATTGCTAATTAACCCCATGTGGTTATAACATGCTTGGAGTTGACCAATTGTTGAACTTTATCAATTTCTGATATCTAAAAGTACACATTCAAAATCTGATATCAGCTGACAGAGCTGTTGCTACTATGAATATTTATAGACTATAGAAGAGGTATGCGGTCAAGATTTTTGTAGCCCCACTGAGAGAGCAACTGCTGACTTGGTAAATCAACAAATCCAGGATATATCTGGCGAAGAGCATATGCCTTAACATCTGCTGTGTTTTTTGTTTGTTTGTTTTTACTGAATTGCTTGCTTAAAAAAATCCTGCTCTAGGAAGATACAATGAGTAGGTGACCATAGTGTCCTGATTGACTGCTATATCCAAATGAATTTGTTTCTATTTAAGAGCCTAAGAATTGATTGTGTACTTTGAACAATTTGTAGGCTGGTTTATAGAATTATTTCTATAAGAGAAGCAGTAGGGCTCTTCTAGTGAATAAAATAAAACCTGGGAGGTGGATTATATTTAGACAGTAAAACTTTAATCTAAATCAAAATCTTATGCACAGCAGCACATTTGCTGTAGTCACAGCTGGTCCTCACAGCTGACTAGCATGCTGGGCCAATTCCTTCCAGTGACACCAACAACAATTGAAACTCAATTACAACAGAATAGTGCAAACAGCCCAAACAGGGGCACACCTGGAGTGCCCAACTCAGGTGACTGGGTAGGCTGCACCACTGAGTCTTAACAGGACACCTACTACACAAGGCTACTCCATCAAGTCTGGGAGATGTAGCAGTTCTACCTAATACATTAAGCTGACCAGATTTAAAGTGGTACACCATTGACTGGGGGAGGGGGGAATGTCTTTTTTAAATTATTATTACTTAAAATATTATAAAGAGTAATTGAGACTTTTTTAAAATGCCACGGGATGGGGGACAAACTGTTAAAAATCAGTACTGTCCTGCCAAAAGCAGGATGTCTTATAGAAATAAGTATAGAGAAGCAGCTAAATTTTGGAGATAAAAAAGACATCTCAAATGAAAGAACAGGAGAAATCTCAAGAAAAATAACTAAATGAAATGGAGGCAAGCAAATTACCAGATATAGAGTTCAAAACACTGGTTATAAAGTTCTCAGGAAACTAAGAGAGAACTTCAACAACATGAAAAAGTACATAGAAACCATAAAAAAAGAACCAGTCATAAATGAAGGATACACTAATGGAAATGAAGAATAGTTTTCAGGGAATCAACAGTGGAGAAGATGAACCTGAGAATCAAATAATCAATTTGGAATATATAAAAGCAAAAAACACTGAATCAGAATAACAAAAAGAATAAAAAATATGGAGATAGCATAAGGAGCCTCTGGGATAACTTCAAGTATTCCAACATTCTCATCATTTGGGTGCTGGAAGGAGAGAAGAGAGAGCAAGAAATTGAAAAGCTATTTGAAAATATAATGACAGAAATCTTCCCTTACCTAGTGAAGGAAATAAATATACAAGTCCAGGAAGTGCAAAGAGTTCCAAATAAGATAAACTCAAAGAGGTCCACACCAAGATACATCATAATTAAAATTCCAAAGGTTAAAGACAAAGAGAGAATCTTAAAAACAGCAAGAGAAAGGCCGTTAGTTACCTACAAGGGAATGCTCATATGACTATCAGCTGGTTTATCAACAGACATTTTGCAAGCCACAGGAATATTCAATGATGAAAAGCAAGGACCTCCAACCAAGATTACTCTACCCAGCAAAGCTATATAATTGAAGGACAGATAAAGAGCTTCCCAGATAAGAAAAAGTTAAAGTATTTCATTACCACCAAACCAGTATTGCATGAACTGTTAAAGGGTCTTCTGGAAGAAGAAGAAGAAGAAGAAGAAGAAGAAGAAGAAGAAGAAGAAGAAGAAGAAGAAGAAGAAGAAGAAGAAGAAGAAGAAGAAGAAGAAAGATTCAAAAATCTACTCTAATAAAAGCGTAATATTGAAATTGACCATTTCTAGAGGATGCCTAAGCCACACCCACCAGCCAATCAAGAGTGGCTGTATGCAGATTAACTCAGCCAAGATGGAGGCTGGCAGCACAACCACAGAGGCAGGTGCAGTGCAGGCGGTAGGGTGAGTGGGACATTCAGGGCAGGTGACGGGCTGGGGTATGTGAGGTGGGCAGGGATGATGGGCGGGTGGTGGGTGGTGTGTGTGAGGTGGGCGGGTCTCAATGAGTGGGTGGCAGGCTGCAGGTTGGGCGGGTACAGGCTGCGCTGAGGAACCCATGAGTGCACAATATATTGTGCACCAGGCTCCTGGTATGAATAACAAAATTACAATCTAAACTAATAAAGGCATAATATTAAAATTAACCATTTCTGAGCTCCGGAGAAACAAGATGGCGGCATAGGGTAGACACCGCATATGCAGCTGTGAACAACTATTTCAGAAAAACCGCGAAAAGAACACACGGACACCACTCGCACCAGCAGGACGGCTGGCTGAGTGAAAATCCTACAACCAGAGAAGAGTCTGAGACTCAGAGCAGCAGCGGAAGCAAAGTACAGAGGTACGGAGGCGCG
>PVJC01008189.1:12064-49295 GCA_004026665.1 Murina feae | reverse complement strand
TCATCAAAGGAACAATAATCTCTGCAATCACTTCTGTCTGGTAGAAAGCTGCCCTCCCAGTTCTGGCCCTAATGCCAGTCAGTTCAGTTTCTTCCCATCTGTCCCTGGTTCCCTTTGAGCGATTGCTCCAGTGCTGAAGTTCAGACAAAGTGAGTCTAAGGAAGTCCATACACCAGCCCTTTAAGAGGAACTGCTTGGGACTCTAGCAGCCCTCTGTCTCACTCAGCTTCAACCCCTACTAGTTTTTACAGCTAGAAGGTATGGAGGTTTCTCTTCCTGGGACTGGTACCCTGGGTTGGGGGGCCTGGTTATGGCCAAGATACCCCTCCCAATTTTTGTCCACCACAAGTGGGTTTGGGACCAGCTTGTTTCTCTGTTCCTCCTGTAAGTATCAATGTGGCTTATTCTTTAATTTCCTAGTTGTAGGACTTCCATTCATTCATATTTCAGGTGAATGAAATGATAATATTTCTGAATGGTAATATTTTTGTAGTTTAGTTGCAATTTTTGATGTGGTAGTGGAAGAAGGCAAGTACTGCATTTACCTTTTTTTCTCTTTATTTAAACAACAGTTGATTCATAGAAAGGAATTGCAGAATAATTGCCACAACTCACTAGATAGCCAAAAGTCAAATGACCATAGGAAGGAAGATGCCAGGATCTGTGAGCCCCAGTTCTATGCACATACCACACACATGCACAAACCAAACTACATGCACACTACACATACCACAAACCACATACTCACCACATACACCACACACACACTCTCTCTTTCCTGTTTTGACCTCTTCCTATCTGATCATAGCTGTAATCCTGGTAGACCAACTCCCATGCTCATGATGATGGAACATTTTGGGGGAAAAGTAAGTTCCTCCTCTTCTCCATACATGGTTTGTGACACTTATTCTCTGACACTAAGGAAGGAGACAAGTATAGATTAATCTGGAGGCTCAGATTCTGCCTCAGCAGAACACTGGTTGTCCTGGGACCTGACTTGAGTTACTAACCCTGAATTCAGCTTCCTCATCAGCTAGCAGATGTGACTTGTACCTCCACCTATCTTCCAAGACATGTGGAAGGACTGGATAGCATTTAAGGATGAAAAGAAACTTTGAAAATATATAACATAATTAAAATTGGTTATTCTATTGGAGAGACCTTGCAGGTGAGTTCCTATCTTTTTGAGGCAGATGTCATTGAGGGCAAGTGCTATGCATTCTCCGAAAACATTCTTTGGTTTAACTGTAAAAGAGAAAACAATGGGCCAGAAAGACCAACTATCTGATCCCCTGAAGAATTTAACAGTCTTCAGGAAGAGCCCAATTTACCCACCCTGTATTGCCCAGCCCCTTCCTGAATGGTGCCATGATGCTCTCCTAAAGGAAGATTCAAGAGTGGATCCCACTTTTTTAGGCCAAATTTTCTACAGTTTTATGAGCTCTCCTAAGTCCAAAATTAAGTATAGGATCTTAGAAGAGCCCTGGGTGAGGTACCTAACTATATGTTTTATTAGATTCATAGAAAATCTACATCTAGACTCACTTTTCCCCAATAGATGGAAATGGCATAGCCTGGGTCTTCTAATCTTAGAAACCTTCTCATAACCCTCCAGGGGTTGATGGTCTATAGGTGGTGTATGCTCAAAATGTGCTGTGGCCCATCAGCAACTTTTAGCAGATACCCCCTGTGATTTTTTTCCCTGCTACCATGTGCAAAAATGCAAATGGCAAGTTGAATTAGCCATTCGGTCAACAACAATCTCTAGACACTACAACTCATAGCTTTATAAGGGCCTTGGGAAGGGTGGATGCAAAAGTTATAGGACAGGTCTTGACTATCCTGGAGTGCTCAAGCTTGGCAGAGGAGAAATATAGCACACCAATGACCATGGTACATGGAGGCAAGTTCCAGACTCACAGGTGAGTCCTCTTCCATGAGCATGTGTGGGCACCAAAGGAATAATGATTTTTACCTACTAGGGAGGTGGTGCTGAGCTGAACTTTATTTTTTTAATATATTTTATTGATTTTTTACAGAGAGGAAGGGAGAGGGATAGAGAGTTAGAAACATCGATGAGAGAGAAACACCGATCAGCTGCCTCCTGCACACTTCCCACTGGGGATGTGCCCGCAACCAAGATACATGCTCTTGCCCGGAATCAAACCCAGAACCCTTGAGTCCTCAGGCTGACGCTCTATCCACTGAGCCACACCAGTTAGGGTTGAGCTAAACTTTAAAGAACAAGTAAGTGGGATGAGCATAAGAGACAGAAGGGAGAAAGGGACATGTGCACATGACAAGTTCAGTGGTTGCAACTAGTCAAGAGGATCTGGGGCATCTGATTATGGAAAGTGATAGAAAAGTGATGGGAGCTGAGTGCAGAAGCATAAGCAGGGCATGGCCAGTGAGGGAACATTAAAATCAACAGGCAGACTAAGATTATCTGCAAGAT
This sequence comes from Murina feae, assembly GCA_004026665.1. Taxonomy (NCBI): domain Eukaryota; kingdom Metazoa; phylum Chordata; class Mammalia; order Chiroptera; family Vespertilionidae; genus Murina; species Murina feae. The sequence continues at coordinate 46,840 of PVJC01008189.1, read as the reverse complement.
CACAGACTATACCACACTCATGAGTACCAGCATTACACAACATGATCTCATGGATTTAAAGTGGGGACAGTGGACAAGAGAAAATGGCAGCCAAATAGGCAGGCCTCTCTTGTACCTCCTCCCAGGGCCAGACTGGATAAAACTAAAATGGGGAACATACACCCAGAATTACCAACTGAGGTCCAGTTGAGGAGTAGACATATCAAGGAAGGACAGAAAACACCTCGAGGCTGGTAGGAAGGTTGAGGTTGTAGGAATGGCTGACCCAACTTTCACAGGGAGCAGGCCAAGAGTGAGGAGGGAGCTCTCAACTATTATGGGAGGGGCTTTCCCTCAGAAGATGGAGACCTGGAACCCAGGCTGGGCTCCACAGCCAATAGCATCAGAGCCAAGACCAGCGACCCATATAACATCTAGCAATGAAAGCAGGCAGGGCTTCTGGCCATTGGGAAGTCTGGAGCCAGTAGAATGGAGCCAATCAGAGAGAAAACCAGTTTCTGTTTTTTTGTTTGTTTTTAAACCCAGAACAGTTACTACTTTCATTGGCAGCTATTCATCCGAGGTTTTGGTGGAGGGAGAGTGGTGCAGACTTGAGGCGCCTAAGGAGAGGCTGGGATGGGAAGTATTAGGAGACATGGAAAAGCAGCAGCTGAGAGTTATACATTCAGTCATAACCCTCCCAAACTCAAATGGTCATTTTTCCTGAGAGGCACTAACTGCTCCGAAAAGCCACACCTTAGGAAAAGGGAAAAAAAACAGCCCTAGGCAGCACAGTTTGTCACACCCTAAGGAGCCCTTTCTGTCACACCCTGCAACTTGACCTTCAGAGAGGAGACAGTAACAGAGGCCAAGCCTACGGGTTTGAACAGTCTCAAGAAGCAACATTGACTGGATTGGAGGTGGGACCCTCCTCTCCAATATTCCAGGAACCTGATTGGTGCTTCCCCCACATGAGAGAGCTAATAGAAACTCCAGGTTTCCAGCTGATCCCAAGGGTCTGCATAGAAGGATCTCTCCCCAGCTGAGGACTGAGTAATTTTCTGGGCCACTCACAGAGAAGTAGTTCTGGGTCAGGGAAGCACACTCTTCACTTTCCCTGAAATCTGAACAGCACATCCCCCTCACAAGAGACAGAGCAGTCAACTCTCAAATCTGCTTAACACCCTTTCATAAACAGCCTTTTGAGTGATTAAGATTGACAGCGGGCTGGCAGATAAAGGCAGGTGAAGGTGGAGCCTGGTGAACCTGGGAAGCTTACTGACCCAGCCCTGAGCCCCATGCTGGTAACAAACCTGCTTTAGAAAGGAGCTTGGCTGTGCAGCCAAGTTCAGTGGAGATAGACACAAACTGTGATTCACTTGGGGCTTGATGCAGGTTGCTGAAAGTCAAAGGACAGTTCTGACCATGGTTAGCACCTAAGTACCTCCCAGGAAGCCCAGAATTGGAAGACAGAACACTCAGCCCTAGTCATTCAAAGAACAGGATCCATAGGGAGCTCCCAGCAGGAACTAAACTCTGCTGAGATGAACTCCCACTTCACTTATTTTTCCTTTCTTTCTTTTTCTTTTTTCTATTCCCTTTTTTTTCTTTTCTTATTCATCTTCTTTATCTATCTGCTTTATTTGTTATTATTTTAGTCTCTATTGTTTTGTTCATATATCTAATTTTTCTATTCCATTTTCCTACTCATTTTTTTCTCTTTTTCTTCTGCTATTTCATCTTTTTTTTCCTTTTCTTATTTTACATCTATTTGCTTTCCCCTATAATTCTTTCAAACTTATTTTCTTCCTCTTTTATTTTAAACTGTGCTCCTTTCCCTATTCCTTATTCTTATTTTTTTATTTCTTCTCTGCCCCTTCATCTTCCTGTCTTTCCCCCCCTTTTTTGTTAGCTAATCAGTTAATTTTCTCCATGCATTTCTTTCTTCCTTTCTTTTGTCCTACCATTATTACTCTCTTCTTTTTCCTAATTATCTCTTCTTTGGTGTTTGCTTTTGTTGTTCTTATAGGGGTTGTGTGTATGTTTTTGTTTTGTTTCTTTTATTTCTTGTTTTGTTTTATGGTATTTTGTTCTCTTCTGTCAATACCTGCACAACAGTTCACACTACATGTTTGGGGTGAACCTCATAGTCAGCCAGAGATGAGATTCTATCCACAAATGAAAAAATAACATTCAAGATTCAATTACATATTATAACACAAATAACTCAAACAAGGAGCATTCCTAGTGCACCCAGCTCAGGAGATCTAAGAGACTGCACCACTTGGCCACACAAAACACCATCCTCATGAATGACAGACATAACAGTTTGATCTAATACATAGCGGAGGGGAAAAACACAAAAGGATAACAAGAAGGGGAAGACAAAGAAACTACCCCCAAATTAAAGAAAAGGAGCAATTGCCAGAAAAGGAATAAGATGGAAGCAAGCAATTTGTGAGATAAAGAATTCAAACTAATGTTTACAAGGGTGCTCAAACACCTAGTGATAACTACAAGCAACTTAATGGTAACATTGTGGAACTTAATGAGAATTATAGTAGCATAAAAAACAGGTAGAAACCATCAATAAGAATCAAGTGGTGCCCTAACCAGTTTGGCTCAGTGGATAGAGTGTCGGCCTGTGAACTGAAAGGTCCCAGGTTTGATTCTGGTCAAGGGCATGTACCTTGGTTGTGGGCACATCCCCAGTGGGTGTTTCTCTCTCATCAATGTTTCTAACTCTCTATCCCTTTCCCTTTCTCTCTGTAAAAAATTAATAAAGTATATTTTTAAAAAAAAATATACCCTGGAAGGAATCAACAGTAGACTAGTAGAAGCAGAGGACTGAATCAGCAAAATAAACAAAGTAGAAAAAAATACCCATTCAGAGCAGCAATTGGGAAAAAAAATTAAAACCAGGAGGACAATTTAAGGGAGTTTTGATACAACATGAAATTAAACAGCATTTGCATCATAGGGATAGAAGGAGAAGAAGAATCTGAGCAAGGAATAGAGAACCCAATTGAAGAAATAATGGCAGAAAGTCTCCCTAACCTGGTGAAGGAAAAAGTCACTAAAGTTCAAGACACACAGAAAGTCCCAATCAAGATGAACTTCAAAAGACCCACACTAGGCCCATCATAATTAAAATGGCAAATATTAAAGAAAAATAAAGAATATTAAAGGCTGTAAGAGAGAAACAGAAATTCACCTACAAGGGAGCTCCCATTAAACTGTCAGCTGATTTCTCAATAGAAGGAATTCAGACAAGTAAGGATTGAAATGAAGTATACAAAGTAATAAAAATAAAGGCACAGAATCCAAAACTACTCTATCCAGCAAAGTTATCATTAAAATTTAAAGGTGAAATAAAGAGCTTTGCAGACAAAAAAGGCTAAAAGAGTTTATTACCATCAAACCAGCATTGCTATAAATGCTAAAGGAATTGTTATAAGAAGAAGAAGAAGAAGAGAGAGAGAGAGAGAGAGAGAGAGAGAGAGAGAGTAACACAAGCATAAAGAATGAAAATGGCAACACATAAGTACCTATCAGTAATAACCTTAAATGTAAATGGTTTAAATTTTTCAATCAAAAGAAATAGGGTAGCTGAATGGACTAGAAAACATGGTCCAGATATATGGTGTCAACAAGAGACCTACATCTGGAAAACACACTCACACATGATGAAAGTGAAGGGATGAAAAAAAAAGATGGGGTAACAACCTTAACTAATAAAAGTGTAATATTAAAATTAACTGTTTCTTTGGGACACGTAAGCCATGCCCACCAGCCAATCAGAGTGACTGTATGTAAATTAGCCTAATCAAGATGGCAGAGGCCACAGCCCAAGTGTGCGGCTTCTCTAGGGCTGCGGCCTCTGCCATCTTGGAAGCCTCCGTCCTAGGAAGGCATCCCGCGCCCTGAGCCGGCTGATGCCTTCGCGAGTGGAAGCCTCTGGGGACGGGACCAGCCGGCCAGGCCCCGGAGGCTCCCTCCCCAGAGGCCATCAGGTGGCCGCCACCACCCCATCACCTCCTGGGCGGAAGCCTCCGGGGGCAGGACCAGCTCGGCCCCAGATGTTCCTTCCTGGGAGGCCATCGGGTAGCCGCCGTCACACCATCGCCTTCCGGGTGGAAGCCTCTGGGGGCAGGAATAGCTGGCCGGCCCTGGTGCCTCCCTCCTGGGAGGCCATCGGGTGGCCACCGCCACCCCATCACCTCCCAGGTGGAAGCCTCAGGGCAGGACTAGCCAGCCAGCCCTGGGAGGCCATCAGGTGGCCAGGGGCACAGGCAGGGAGGCTTGAATCCTCCCTGCATGTGCCACGGTCACCCAATCGCTTCCGAGGCAGATGGCCCGGAGGGTCAGTGGGAGCTGTGGCCAGCCTGAAAACTGCCCTCAGACCCTCACCCAGGCTTTCCACACCCCCTGGGGTGAGGGTCCCCACTGGAGAGCTTGGCCAACCTGCAAATAAACATTGGCCCCTCACCCAAGCTGGCCAGGCACACCAGCAAGTGGACATCCCCAGAGGGGTCCCAGACTGTGAGAGGGCACAGGCCGGACTGAGGTTTCCCTCCTCCAGTGCACAAATTTTTGTGCACTGGACCCCTAGTATCATATATGACAAAATAAACTTAAAAAAATGGAGCCCATAACAAGAGACAATGAAGGCCACTTCATAATAGTGAAGAATCAACACAATAGTATATAACTCTGGTAATCATATTTCTGATTAATACAGGAGCATCCAAATACAAAAAAAAATCTTCTGGAGGATTTTAAGTGAGAGATTGGCAGCAATACAATAACAGTAAGGGATTTTAATACCCCACTGACATCACAGAACAGATCTTCTAGACAAAAACATCAATAAGGAAACAGTGATCTTAAATAATATACTAGATCAGATGGAATTAATTGACATTTTCAGAGCATTTGACCCCAAAGCTACAGAATATACATTCTTCTCAAGTGCACGTGGGTCATTCTCAAAGATAGACAACATGTAAGGACACAAACTAAATGTCTACAAGTTCAAGAAGATTGCAATCATATCAAGTAACTTCTCAGATCACCAGGGCATGAAATTTTAAATCAACCACAATAAAAAAAAAACAAAAATATTCAAGCACACATAGGCTAAATAACCTATTAAACAATGAATGGGTTACCAAAGAGATCAAGGAATAAATAAATAGCTTCCTGGAAACAAATTAAGATGAACACACAACAAATCAAAATCTATTGGACATAAGGAAAGCAGTCCTATGAGGGAAGTCATAGCATTATAAGCCTACCTCAAAAAAATAAGAAAAACTTCTAATACTCTATGTAACCCTACAACTAATAGAATTAGAAAGAGAACAACAAGAGAGCCCAGCATGAGTAGAAGGAAGAAAATATCAGAGCAAAAATAAATGACATAGAGACTAAAACACAAATATAAAAGCTCAATTAAAACAAAACCTGTCACCACATCAAAATTACCACTAAAATATAGAACAACCATCATTCATAATTGTCTGAAAGCTGGCTCAATGGAAGTCCTACAATTAGAGAAGTAAGGAAGAAAACACATTGAAACCGGTAGGAGGAGCAGAGGCATGAAACAGGCTGATCTGACACCCACATGTGGCATTTTTTTTCATCAGGAGGGATTTCTCCAAGGCTTCCTATGAGAAGCAGGGGGACTCAGCCACACACCAGGCCCCCAGTCCAGGATTCCAGAGCTGAGAAAAGAAGTTGCCATAACTTTGGGCTGTAAAAACCAGTGGGGATTGTGGCTGAGTGACATGGAGGCTGCTGAAGACCTAGGTGTTCTTTTTAAAGAGCTGGTGCACAAACTTACTCAGACTTGATAATCCTAAGATTCAGCTCTGCAGCTTTGGGGGATGAAGACACATACAGGAGTCTAGATTGTCTGACATTGGGGCAAAAACTCAGGGGCACCTTTATCTTAGAAAGGTGTGTTCACAGAGGTCATTATTCTTGTGCTGGGACCTCCCCTGTCACAGAGCTGGATGACAGCCATATCTGAATTTCCATAACCATGACTCAAACTGTTCACTCAGCCCTGGTGATTTCCTGAGATCCTGCCCCATCCAGTTTGAAGCCCTACTCGAGCTGTTTTCATATATGAATGGCCTGCTCTGGCTCAGGCTTCAGACTTTGCTAAAGTCTCTCAAACAAGCTGCATCTGGTCTCAGCATGCCCCAAACCTATCAATAAAAGATCCATGATCCACAGCTTGTCCTGCTTCACAGCCTCACCTGGGCACTTCCTAATCCAATAGAAATATCAGCAAACTGTGGATATCTCTGTAGCTCCTGTTGCTTGGCCCCAGGAAGTGGCTAACTTTGCACCTCCCTTGTGGCCCCTGATTCAGTGCATCCAGTGGACAGCTTCAGACCATATCAGATTATAATTCTACAAATCCACACCCAACATACTCAAGGAGCAGACTAAGTAAGCACAAATGCCTCATTGAAGCAAGTTCAGTTCCATACAGTGTCTTCTTCACAGCACTTCTTCCACTGTAGTCACAGAAGGTCCTTACACCCAACTGGCCTGGAAGTCAGCTCCTCCCCATGATGCCTATAGCAATCAAGGCTCAACCACAACAAGACTGTGCATGCACTCCACACAGGGGCACATCTAAAGTGGTCATCTCATAGAATGGGATGCTGAGCCATTAGGCCCTACAGGACACCTACTACACTATGCCTTTCTAAGAATTCCAGGAGACATTGCAGCTCTTCCTAATACATAGAAACAAACACAGGGAAGCAGCCAAAATGCAAAGACAAAGGAAGATGTTACAAATGGAAGAAATGGAAACAACAAACTACTGGATACAGAGTTATAGGGTTACTCAAGAATCTGAATGAAAGCTTCAAGGGCCTCAAAGAGAGCTTCAAGGGAGTTAGTGAGACTTTCAAGGATCTTAGTGAAAATGTCAAAAACATTTAAAAAGATCAATCAGAAATTAAGCATACACTAGCTAAAATAAAGAATAACTTACAGGGATTCAACAGTAGAGGAGAGGAGTCTGAGAATCATATCAATGATTTGGAATATAAAGAAGCAAAAAACACTCAATCAGAAGAGCAAAAAAAAAAATCCAAAAATATGAAGATAATGTAAGGAGCCTCTGGGACAATTTCAAGTGTACCAAAATTTGCAGTATGGGGGTGCCATAACAAGAAGAAAGAGAAAAAGATATTGAAAACTTATTTGAAGAAATGACAGAAAAGTTCACCTACTTGGTGAAAGAAATAGACTTACAAGTCCAGGAAGCACAGAGAGTACAAAACAAGATGAGATGAACCAAAAGAGGCCCACACCAAGGCTCATCATAATTAAAATGCCAAGAGTTAGGGAGAACCAAGATGGCAGCATAAGGTATATATACCTGAATGCGCAGACTCCCACAACCACATTAAAAAATACAACTATAAAGCTAAACAGCCATCCTCCAGAACCAAGGGAGTGGAAGCCTTACAACTAGAAGGCAAGAGAAGGAGTGCATTGAGACTGAGTAGAAGTTCTCGGCGCCAAAACTGAGAGGTACGGACACGCACAAAACAGTGGTAGCGCGGGCAAAATGGTGGTGGCAGCTGCACCTTGGTCTGCAGTTTGGAAGGGGATTACAAGTTCTGGGGTCGCACTGAAGTCATTGAGGGCTGTTTGGCAATGTGGTGGAAGATGAGAGTGGCGCTCCAGCAGAGCTGTTTTCAGCGATCACTGATGTGGAACTCCAAGACTCGGGGACTCAGGGGTGTACAGATGCCAGGGTATGGAGACAACAAAATGGGGAGAAGCCTCAGAGCTGGCTGAGGGGCAGCCATCATGGGTTGCTCTGCCCCGGTGATTCTGAGACCCTGCCCCACCCAATTTACAACCCCACCCAGGCTGTGCACCTGTCTGCCTGCAGCCTAATCTAACAGACTGCAGCTGGGACAAAGAACTCCAAAAGTTACAAACCCCAAACATTGAGGAGAAAGGCCTGGAGATCGTTTCCTCACAGTGGTACCAACAGCAATCAAGACTTAATTAACTACAACAAGACTATGCACCCAGCCCTCAAAGGCATACACCAAGAGTGTCCATCCCAGGTGATTGGGGAGGCTGAATCACTGGGCCCTATAGGATGCCTAGCACAGAAAGCCACTCTATCAACACAGGGAAGCAGCCAAAATGCAGAGACAAAGAAACGGATCACAAATGACAGAAATGGAGGAAAGCAAATGACTGGATATAGAGTTCAAAACCACAGTTTTAAGGTTTTTAAAGAATGTTCTAGAAACCGCAGACAAATTTAATGAGACCCTCAATAAATCTAGTGAGACCCTCGAGGATATAAAAAAGGACCAACTAGAAATTAAGCATACACTGACTGAAATAAAGAATATTATACAGTGATCCAACAGCAGACTAGAGGTTTGCAAGAATCAAGTCAAAGATTTGAAATACGAAGAAGCAAAAAGCACCCAACTGGAAAAGAAAAAAGAATCCAAAAATATCAAGAAAGTGTAAGGAGCCTCTGGGACAATTTTAAGCGTACCAACATCAGAATTATAGGGGTGCCAGAAAAAGAGAGAGAGCAAGATACTGAAAACCTATTTGAAGAAATAATGACAGAAAACTTCCCCTACCTGGTGAAAGAAATAGACTTAAAAAACCAGTAAGCACAGAGTCTCAACAAGTGGAACCCAAAGAAGACCACACCAAGACATCATAATTAAAATGCCAAAGGTTAAAGACAAAGAGAGAATCTTAAATCAGCAAAAGAAAAGCAGTTAGTTACCTACACATGAGCATCCATACAACTGCTAGCTGCTTTCTCAACACAAACTTTGCAGCCCAGAAGAGAGTGGTAGGATATAATCAAAGTGATGAAAAACAAGGACCTACAACCAAGATTACTCTACCCAGCAAAGCTATCATGTAAAATTGATGGTCAGATAAAGAGCTTCACAGACAAGAAGAAGTTAAAGGAGTTCATCACCACCAAAACAGGATTATTTAAAATGCTGAAGGGCATTCTTTAAGAAGAGGAGGAAGAAGAAAAAGGTAAAAATAAAAATTATGAACAAGAAAGTGACAACAAATACATATCTATCAACCAGTGAATATAACAATTAAGCCAATAGAAATATCTGATGAACAGAATAAACTAGTGAATAGAATATAAGTAAGGGAATGCACTGACAATTCTCAGGGGGAAGGGGGTGTGAGGGGTATGGGAAGAGACTGGACAAAAATCTTACATCTATGAATAAAGATAGTGGTGGAGGTAAGGGCACGGCAGGGGGGGGGAAACCAGGTGGAGTGGAACTATGGGGGTTTAAAAAAATGAACATATGTAATAATCTGAGCAGTAAAGATGTATTTAAAAAATATAAAGTTGGGCAGCAGGTCACATAGCTCCCGCTGGAAGTGCTTGCCCACACATGACGGCTCAGCGTGACGCTGTCGCAGCGCCGCCAGCTCAGTCTCCAGGAAGAGGTTCTGCATCTCCCGCTGGTGTACCTTTTCAATGAACACTGCTAAGCAGTCATTGAGGCCCTGCAGCTGCTCCTTCTCATTGGTGCAGATAATCTTGTACTTGTTGGTGCACGCCGCTACCTGGCTCAGGTCCAGCCTATTAGACGTGGGAGGCCAGCAGTAGGCCAGGCCCAGACCAAAAGACAAGGCTGAGGAGCAGGCAGCCAAGGAGGCCATGGTGCAGCGGGTCAGCGACTGCGAGCAGTAGCTGCACATGCCACCGGCCCCCAAGAGGCACAAGGACAGGTGTGAGTCATCCCCAAACACCTTGCGGTAGAAAGAGGGGCCACGCAGGTAGTGCTCAGAGTTGAAACTCATGGTGCCAGGACAGCACCTGGAGAGCAACTGTGGCTGCAGATACAAAGGAGAGAAGAGGTATCAGTGGACTTGGTAGAACCCACAATACAGAAGCAGACTGGATCCCTGAGTCATCATGAGGAGTGGTGCAACCTAGGGAGTCTCCTGGCCTGCATAAGACTTTTAATTATGGGTTTAAAGTGCTAGTGCTGAGGAGCAGCCACCTTGAGGAGCAACTGCAGCCCAAGGAACCACCACCACCCAAGGAGCAGCCCCTGCACGACTCAACATCTAGATCAGTCGGTGAGACCAAAAATGGGTAGACAAAGAAACCCACAAAGAAAAGAAAAGGAGGAATCACCAGAAAAGCAGCTAAGTGAAAAAGATGCATGCAATATGTCAGAAAAATAATTCAGAATAAGGGTCCTAGAATGCATAAACCGGATGGAAGAAAAAATCAACAACTTAAGTAAGAATCAAGAAAAAATGGATGAAAAAATCAATATCTTATGTAAGAATCAAGAAGAAATGAAGGGTGTTATAGCTGCCATAAAGAACACCATGGAAAGTTTCAACAGTAAACTAGGAGAAGTGGAGGACCAAATTAGCGAATTAGAAGACAGGGAAGCAAAACACACCCAAACTGAACTGCAATTAAAGAAAAAAATTAATAATAGGCAAGAGGAGGGCCTAAGGGAGCTATGGGACAACATGAAAGAAAGCAACATATGAATAATAGAAGTGCCAGAACAACAGGAAGAGGAACAAGAATTAGAAAACATAATTGAAGCAATAATCTCAGAAAACTTCCATGAGGTGGGGATGAAAAAAGTCACACAAGCACAGAGAGTCCCAAACAAGGTGAATCCAAAAAGACCCACACCAAGACACATCATAATTACCATGGCAAATGTTCAGGACAAAGAGAGAATCTTAAAGGCTGCAAGACAGAGACAGAAAGTTACATACAAGGGAGCTCCCATTAGATTATCAAATGATTTCTCAACAGAAACACAGAAGGCCACAAGAGAATGGATGGAAATTTACAAACTGATGCAAAGCAAGGGACTGAATCTGAAATTACTCTATCCAGCAAGGTTATTATTCAAAATTGAAGGGGAAATAAGAAGCTTCACAGACAAAAAAAGGCCAAGGAATTTATCACCACAAAGCCAGCAATGCAAAAAATGCTAAACTGGTGTAAAAAGATGAAATAAAAAGATAAGAAAGAACACAGGCACAAAAAATAAAATGGCTAAAAACAAGTACCTTTCAATAATAACTGTAAATGTCAATGAACTAAATGCTCCAATCAAAAGACACTGAGTGGCTGAATGCGTAAAAAAACATGATACATATATTTGCTGTTTACAAGAGACTCACCTCAGAATAGGGGACACACACAGACTGAAAGTGAAGGGATGGAAAAATATCTTTCAGGCAAATGGAAATGAAAAAAAATCTGGGGTAGTGATACTTATATCAGACAAAATAGACCTCAAAGAAAAGGCCATAATAAGAGATAAGAAAGGCCACTTCATAATACTAAAGGGATAGATTCAACAATAGGACATAACCCTGATAAAATATATGCACCCAATGCAGGAGCACCCAAAAACATAAAAAAAAAAAACTCTTGGAAGATCTCAAGGGAGAGATAGACAACAATACAAACATAGTAGGGGACTTTAATACACCTCTGAATTCACTGGATAAATCCTCTAGACAAAAAATCAGCAAAAAAATGGCAATCCTTGTCAAACTATAGCTGGAAGATTCAGGAGGGTTGGGGTGCAGTTAAGAGATCAACTGAAGGACGTGTATGCATGTATATAAGCATAATCAATGGACACAAGACACTGGGGGGTAGGGGAGGAGGGGGGAAGGTCAAAGGGAAAAATGGAGACTTATTTAACACTCTTCGTAATACTTTAAGCAATAAAACAAAATTAAAATAAACAAAGAAGTAAATAATAAAATAAATGGTTCTTTGAATTCAAAAAATAAAGGAAAAAAAAAAAGAAATGGCAATCCTAAAGGACTCACTAGATAAGATGGACTTAATTGACAACTTCAGAATATTTCACCCCAAAGCCACAGAATATACGTTCTTCTCAAGTGCACATGGGACATTTTCAAAAGTAGACCACATATTGGGTCACAAGCAAAGTCTTCCCAAATTCAAGAAGATTGAAATCATATCAAGCATTTTCTCAGATCACAATGGCATAATATTAGAAATAAACTGCAATAAAAACAATCCAAAACATGCAAACTCTTGGAAGTTGAATTGCATGTTATTAAATATTGATTGAGTTACCAATGAGATCAAAGAAGAAATTAAAAACATCCTGGAAACTAAGGACAATGAAAACACAACAATCCAAAGTCTATGGGACACAATGAAAGGAATCCTGAGAGGGAAATTTATAGCTCTGCAGGCCTACCTCAAAAAACAAGAAAAAATGGTAATAAATCATGTAACTTTAGAAGTCAAAGAATTAGAAAGAGAGCAACAAGAAAAGCCCAGAGTGAGCAGAAGGAAGGAGATAATCAAGATTAGAGCAGAAATCAATGACATAGAGAACAAAAAAATAAAAAAGATTAATGAAACCAAGAGCTGGTTCTTTGAAAGGTAAACAAGATTGATGAACCTCTAGCCAGGATCACCAAGAAGCAAAGAGAGAGGGCCCAAATAAACAATATCAGAAATGATAGAGGCAAAATAACAACCGACCCCATAGAAATACAAAGGATTGTTAAAAATTATTATGAACAACTCTACTCCAAAAACTAGACAACCTCGAGGAAATGGACATATTCCTAGAAAAATACAACATTCCAAAACACAATCAGGAAGAATCAAAAAATCTTAATAGGCCAATAACTATGGAAGAAATTGAAGCAGTAATCAAAAAGCTTCCAGCAAATAAAAGCTCAGGGCCAGATGGCTTCACAGGAGAGTTTTACCAAACATTCAAGGAAGAACTAAAACCTGTCCTCCTGAGACTACTCCAAAAAATTGAAGAGGAAGGGACACTTCCAAGCTCATTCTATGAAGCCAGCATTACCCAAATACCAAAACCAGATAGAGACAACACAATGAAAGAGAATTACAGGCCAATATCCCTCATGAACATAGATGCCAAAATCCTCAACAAAATCCTAGCAAAGCAGATCCAGTAGTACATCAGAAAGATCACACATCATGACGAAGTAGGATTTATCCCAGGGATGCAAGGAAGGTACAATATCCACAAATCAATAAATGTGATATATCACATAAACAAATTGAGAGATAAAAAACACATAGTCATATCAATTGATGCATAAAAAGCATTTGACAAAATCCAACACCCATTTCTGATAAAAACACTCAGCAAGGTGGGAATAGAGAATCATACCTCAACATAATAAAAGCCATATATGACAAACATACAGCCAGCATCAGACTCAATGGGCAGAAACTAAAAACATTTCCCCTTAGAACAGGAACAAGACAGGGATGCTCACTCTCACCACTCCTGTTTGACATAGTACTGAAAGTATTAGCCATTGCAATTAGACAAAAAGAAGAAATAAAAGGAATCCAAATTGGAAAAGAAGAAGTAAAACTGTGTTTATTCACAGATGACATGATATTGTACATAAAAACCCCTAAAGACTCCATCAAAAAAATATTAGACTTAATAAATGAATTTGGCAATGTAGCAGGATACAAAATTAATGCCAAGAAGTCTATGTCATTTCTATACACCAATAGTAAACTTATAGAAAGAGAGACTAAAAAAGCAATCCCATTTACCATCACACCTCAAAAATTAAATACCTAGGAATAAACTTAACTAAAGAGGTAAAAGACCTCTACTCAGAAAACTACCGAATGTTGAAAAAGAGATAGAGGAAGACATAAACAGATGGAAGAACATACCATGTTCATGGATTGGTAGAATCAATATCATTAAAATATTCATACTACCCAAAGCAATCTATAAATTCAATGCACTTCCCATTAAAATACCAATGGCATATTTCACAGATCTAGAATGAACTGTCCAAAAATTCATCTGAAATAAAAAAAGACCCTGCATAGCTGCAGCAATCCTAAGAAAGAACGAAGTAGGTGGGATCTCCATACCAGATATCAAGCTATATTACAAAGCCACAGTGCTCAAAACTGCCTGGTACTGGCACAAGAACAGACATATAGATCAATGGAATAGAATAGAGAACCCAGAAATCGACCCAAACCAATATGCTCAATTAATGTTTGACAAAGGAGGCAAGAACATACAATGGAGTCAAGACAGTCTCTTCAATAAATGGTGTTGGGAAAATTGGACAGATATATGCAAAAAAATGAGACTAGACCACCAATTTACACCATACACAAAAATAAACTCAAAATGGATAAAGAACTTTAATGTAAGATGGGAAATCATAAAAATACCAGAGGAATTTAAAGGCAACAAAATCTCAGACATATGCTGAAGCAATTTTTTCACCGACACAGCTCCTAGGGCATTGGAAATGAAAGAGAAGATAAATGAATGGGACTACATCAAAATAAAAAGCTTCTGCACAGCAAAAGAAACCATCAACAAAACAACAAGAAATCCCACTGCATGGGAGAACATATTTGCCAATGTTATCTCCAATGAGGGTTTAATCTCCAATATTTATAGGGAACATATACAACTTAACAAAAGGAAGATAAACAATGGAATCAAAAAATGGGCAAAGGACCTAAATAGACACTTTTCAAAAGAGGACATTCAGAAAGCCAAGAGACATATGAAAACATGCTCAAAGTCACTACTCATCCAAGAGATGAAAATAAAAACAACAATGAGGTATCATGTCACACCTGTCAGAATGACTATCATCAACAAATCATCAAACGACACGTGCTGGAGAGGATGCAGAGAAAAAGGAACTCTCCTGCACTGCTGGTGGGAATGCAGACTGGTGCAGCCACTATGGAGGACAGTATGGAGTTTTCTTAAAAAATTAAAAATGGAACTTCCATTTGACCCTGCAATCCCACTTCTGGGAATATATCCCAAGAAACCAGAAACACCAATCAGAAAGGATATATGCATCCCTATGTTCATAGCAGCACAATTTACCATAGCTAAGATTTGGAAACAGCCTAAGTGCCCATCAGCAGATGAATGGATTAGAAAACAGTGATACATCTACACAATGGAATACTATGCTGCTGTAAAAAAGAAGGAATTCTTACCATTTGCAGCAGCATGGATGGAACTGGAGAGAATTATGTTAAATGAAATAAGCCAGTCAATGAAAGAAAAATACCACATGATCTCATTTATTTATGGATAATAAAGACCATTGTAAATTGATGAACATAAACAGATACAGAGGCAGAACAGCATTGAACAGACTGTCATACAACAGGTGGAAGGCGTGGGAGGGTTGGGGGTAGTTAATAGATCAACTGAATGACTTTTATGCATGCATATAAGCATGATCAATGGACACAAGACACGGGGGGGGGTGCGTAGAGGAGGAGGAAGGAAGGTCAAGGGGGAAAAATGGAGACCTATTTAACACTCTTTGGAATACTTTAAGCAATAAAACAAAATTTAAAATAAATAAATAAATAAATAATATAAAGTTGGATAAAAATGGGGAAAAAAATGCCAAGAGTTAAAGACAAAGAGAGAAACTTAAAAACAACAAGAGAAAAGTAGTCCGTTGCCTACAAGGGAGGGCCCATATGACTGTCCACTGATTTTTCAACAGAAACTTTGCACGCTAGAAGGAGTGGCAAGACATATTCAAGGTGATGAATAGCAAGGACATACAACCACAATTACTCTACCCAACAAATCTCTCATTTAGAATTTGAGGTCAGATAAAGAGCTTCACAGACAAGAAAAAAGCTAAAGGAGTTAATCACCATTAAACCAGTATTACATGAAAGGTTGAAGGATGTTCTTTAAGAAGATTATGATGATAATGAAGAAGAAGAAGAAGAAGAAGAAGAAGAAGAAGAAGAAGAAGAAGAAGAAGAAGAAGAAGAAGAAGAAGAAGAAGAAGAAGAAGAAGAAGGAAGAAGAAGAAGAGGAGGAGGAGGAGGAGGAGGAGGAGAGGAGGAGGAGGAGGAGAAGGAGGAGGAGGAGGAGGAGGAGGGGGAGGAGGGGAGAAGAGAAATGGTGCTGGATAATTGTTCAGATACATGCAAAAAATGAAACTAGACCAACTTACACCATATACGAGACTAAAGTCCACATGAACAAAAGACTTAAATGTAAGTCGTGAAACCATAAAAATCCTGGAAGAAAACAGGCAGCAAAATCTCAGACATCTCTCATAGCAATATGTTTGCTGATACTGTTAGGGGCAAGAATAGAATATTGGGACTAGCTATGGTTATGGGAAATATTATTAATGTTCTGGTAACCACCATTGCCTTGTGTTGGTTAAAGAAAGGACATTCTGACCTGGCTGGGAGTTATATGCCTTCTGGGACCTGGGAGTCAACCTTAGACCTGGGAGTCAACCTTGACCTGGGAGTGAACCTTGGAATGTGGTCCGTTCACATGGAAAGATGAACAATCTTGTCCAAACAATGGAGTTTCACCCCAGACTCCTACTTCTCCATGCCTGTAATTCACTAGTTCCCCATCCCTATAATCCATATTTCCCCATGTAATCTTTTTCTTACCCTGTATAAGCAACTGACTGGGAGGCTGCAGAGCAGATTTTTATGGATGACCTGCTGCTCTTCCATACTGCCAGCACTATTGGAATAAACACTCATATATGATTCAACCCTTTCTCTGCTTAATTGGATCAAGTAGTGACAGGCAGCACAGAACCATTTAATGTTTGGTTATATATTCTGGCAACCATGAAAGGATGTAAGGGAGAGACTCTTCTGGGGTAAGTACTAGGGATCCCACTTGCTGCCTCCACTGGGGCGTCCTGGGGCTGAAGCCTGCCAAGATTTGCAGCATTGCCAAGATTTTTCCTGTTCTGAATCCTAGATCTAGCCTCAGCAATCCCCATCATCTCACCTGAGACCTAAGTTGAATCAAGCATTTTTGTAGGAGGAATCAAGCATGTTTGTATGGCATAAGAAGCACTTGCTACCTCTCATCTGGTCTTGCTACAGTGAATGGCACGGCAGGCATTTTACTGCCTCTCGTCTGGATGAGCCTGATCAGCTCCTAATGGCAAGAGACCTCCAGCAGTCTTTGCCTGGTCTCTGAACCCTTAGTCCGACCCACTCTGGGATGAGAGAAATTGCTCTGCTTCAGTCAGTTTTAAATGCAGAGCATTCTGAGATTTCTGTGGCTGGACAGACAAAGAGCATGCTATGAAGCTTTTGTCTGTGGGCTATGCACACCTGTAAATATTGTACATAGAGTGTCTCTGTTGATTGTTGTTTTGTGCCTTTGTTGTTTGGTTTAATTTGTTTAAAGATGGGCACATTCTATTTTGTTAGGGGCCCCAGATGCTTGTTGCAGTCTGAATCTGTGGCAGAGATTGCAGGAACTTCCTAGCAGCTGCTGAAAATTGTGAATCTTGGGGACCCTTCTTGCTCTCCCTCTCAAGGCATCAGCCACTGGAAACTCTTAGCTAGTGAAAGTTCTTGTCTGTCTGTAATGTAACTTGGTTATTGATGTACTTTGCTTGTTTTCTTATCACTAGAGAAGTTAGTATGTTCTAAACCATTTTGTGAGCATAGGGAATCCTCTGTCTCTGCTGTTTGGGCTTTGTGCCACTCAGAACCCATTTGTTGTGCTGAGTTAGTGTGAAGTAAGATTCTAAGGCAAATGTCCCAGTCCACCTTTTTGAGAGTACGTATTCATTTACTGTAGGGCTTTTGTTTGTTTCTATTTTTAAGATCTCTTCTAATTTACAAGATTTCATATTGTTAATCTACTCAGAAAGAAAAAAATATGAGAAATAAAACTTTCTTAACCCCTCCCCCCCCACCCTACCCCCCACCCCCGCAAAGTTTTTTTCCTAGGAGGACCAGATCTACAGAAGTTCCCTCCACAGCAGGCTGCAGAAATGCGGAGCCACTTCCATTTTTGTAAGAAAAAAATATATATAGTACTTTACATTAAAGCCGCTGAAAGCCAGTGAGTTATCCCTGTTACAAAATTTACCAAGAAAATGTCTTGGGTAATAATAATTGGCTTTAAAATCTCAAAGTTTTTAAGGCAAAATAAATATAACTAAAATGAAGGGTATATGATAAAGCTTTTTCAGTGGTAATTATATACGTCTAAATATAGTTTTCCAAAGTCTTTGGTAACTTAAAACTTTTGAGTTTCCTGGGTTAAATAGTAAAAATTATTAAATATCTAGGTACTTTGAAATAACAGGATACTGAAATATAATTAATCTGTTTGCCTCATATGGAAAATATAGAGGGTGAATTTGAATCTGTTAATAAATAAATATTGTATTTTATTTGAATATCTCTTTAAAAATGTGAATGTATTGCTCATCTGAAGAATGTTAATTACTCATATGTCACCTAAAAAATAAAGGTTCCTAAAGGTTAAGAATTCTAACTAATTGAAGGACTTGTATGCCTGCATATAAGCCTAACCAATGAACACAAGACAACAGGGGGAGAGGGGTGAAGGCATGAGTTGGAGGGTAATGGGGAGGATAAGGACACATATGTAATAGCTTATTCAATAAAGAAATTAAAAGTCAAAAAAATATATTAACTGAGCCCTGGCCAGTATAGCTCAGTTGGTTGGGTGTCATCCTGTGTGGGGAAAAAAAAAAAAGAATTCTAACTAATTGAAAAGAAATTATGGTTTTGATGTGATAGAAGGCGTGAGGCATGGAGATGCATTTCGAAGGAAAAAGAAAATGGGTCCTAAGCTGGTTATTTCTGAAAGCTGTAAGATTTGTGAAGAAAAGTTTGTGAAAGTTGTGGAATGTTTGTAAAGAGAAATGTTGAAAAAAAATTATATAACTAACACAGGTCAGTAAGCTAGGACAAGTAGAATATGAAAACTGAAGTGGTTAAACAGCAACTTGGGATCTTCTAGTAAGTCCTAAACCAAGGACACTTAAGAGTAAATGATTTGTTGCTCTGACCAGTTTGGCTCAATGGATAGAGCGTCGGCCTGCGAACTCAGGGGTCCTGAGTTCAATTCTGGTCAGAGGTGTGTGCCCTGGTTGCGGGCACATGCCCAGTGGGGAGTGTGCAGAAGGCAGCTAATCGATGTTTCTCTCTCATCAATGTTTCTAACTCTCTATCCCTCTCCCTTCCTCTCTGTAAAAATCAATAAAATATATATATTTTTAAAAAGTAAATGATTTGCATTTTGCCTCCCTAACCAGAGGGTAAATAGCTTATATCAACATACTTAGGTAGACAGATAGCAGAAATCCATTTAATATCATTTGCTGACCTCACCTAAGGACAAATGAATAGAGAATAAATCTAATTTTGTTTAGTCTTTTCCTAGTCTATTAAACGAGGAAAGGTCTTTCCTGTTCTTGCCCATGAAGCAAAAGTTCTATAAGTAATTGAAATGGTTATATGTTATATTGATTAGGCACTTGATTATTTTTAAAAAATCTTCTTAATCATGGAAACTGAAGGTTGCTAGCCTATGTTTCTGTTTAATATCTTTTGGTAAAATAAGTTAGACAACCATCCCAAGGTTTGAATTTTAAGAAACTTTTTTTTAACCTAGACTTGGCTTTAGATCATTCCAAAATACCCTGGAATACCTCAAGGATTTGTTTTTCCTCATGAAGGATAATTTTCTGCTTGAGACACATGGGAAGTTCTGTCAAATAAAGAAAAACTATATTATGCTTTCATTTACAACTAATTGTTACTTATAATATTGTGGAATATTGTATTTTGCAGAGAGAATGATGTTCCATTATAATCAAATCCATAACCATGTCATTTTTAATTTCTTCTTGTCATCTAACAGTCACTGTTTTTGTTATAATGTATTTCAAAAAATGTTACATATTCTGAGGAATTCAGGGAAAGAACTCTGACATTTTCAGATCATATCCTTCTAACTGGATGAAAATTATTAGAACTCTGTAAAGCATCTGGATTTATAGAAGTACTGGCAGGAAAATCAGGAGAAATAAAAATTTGATTTATGGGGCTGAATGAACGGAAAATTATATATAGTTATTGTAACTTTTGTTGAAAGTATTGCTGATTCTTAGACTTTTTATTTTTCAGTTAATATAAGGAAACATTTTTAAAAGCAATTTGGTAAATTATATATTTTTCTCCCTACCTGTCCTTCCAGAATTCTTGTAATTCTTAATAAGTGCCAATATGTTTCTTTGCATGAATTCAAGAAGACATGTTTCCAATTGTGATTTTATTATCCAAGATTTTGACTGGGATGTCATGTCTGACAGAGACATGCCTGGACTCTGGATGTCACCAGAAAGCTCTAAGGAATGAAGCCAATAAGAGCAGCTTGGAGAAAGCCTGGTACTTGGTTGTCAGTGGCTCATGACAGTCTTTCCAGGTAAGGAACAAAGGTTGCTTTCCTGAGAGATGGCAACGAAGGAACCTCAAGGGCATCATTAGGGACCTCAACTCAAAGAATTCATCCATACCTAAGGCATTGCAGGCAAATCTGAAGGCAGCAAGGTGGTTCAGCTTCTTTCCCCTGCAGGGCTAATTAAAACTTTATTATAAAATTCTAGCAAAGCATATCTTTTTAAAATAGCCTATATGATCAACTGTTATTCTTATTGTGTTCATGCAAACAATCAGGCCAAATTGTAACTAAACTTAATACAGTAAATAAATTGTTCTTAAATAAAAATGAGAGTGATCTTAGGGAGAAAAAAAGTGTGTTTCAATAGGATTTTTAAAAAATATATTTTATTGATTTTTTACAGAGAGGAAGGGAGAGGGATAGAAAGTTAGAAACACTGATGAGAGAAACATCGATCAGCTGCCTCCTGCACACCTCCTACTGGGGATGTGCCCACAACTAAGGTACATACCCTTGTCCAGAATCAAATCTAGAACTCCTTCAGTCCACAGGCCAACACTTTCTCCACTGAGCCAAACTGATCAGGGCTCAATATGAAATTTTTAGCACTGTAATGTTTTTTCCTTCCACCAGACCATTTGCGTAATTTTTGCTATTCTAACTTCTGCCCAATAATACTAAATTTTATAACATAGTTTGTCTCCACCAAGTTACAAGCCCTACTTGCACTCAGGGAATACCACCTCTAGACACCATTGCCACCTCCTTCTGTCACCAGGGCCATCACCCCTCTGATGGAGAGCAAGGATCTCTTGGCTCTGAAGGAAAAACTTTGCCCCTCCTCAGGATGAAGCAGTTACAGAAGAGAACCAGCACCCCTATTTGTGTGAAAGAATTCAGAGCCAAGATCCTTGAGGTGGAATGTGATAGGCAGTTAGACAGATGTGAGCAGAGCAAGGATGATAAGCCAACCAGAGAAGAAATGGATGAGACACTGAGATGTACTTCTCACCATTCCAACTACTCTGAAGCTGACAGTGGAGGAACCTGTGTAAAACTGACCTATACTTTTTTCTGAGTAGGAGTTGGGACACCTATTGCTAATATATAAAATTATTCCATTCATCTTGTGAAGTCATATACAGAGACCTTTATACCAGTATGTTGGGACCCAGTATCTCTGGCAAAAGGATGCAGAGACATTTCCTATGGCAAATGTCTGACTGGTACTTGGTGTTCTAGTTATTGTCTTTTAGTATCTAATAACTAAAATATGAATTGTTTTGATCATTTCACCTTCCCCTATAGTAATGGACATACTAAGCTGCTGGCTGGTTGGCTTCTGATATGTGGGGTAACTATTTTTCTCTGCTAACAGCATAAGAAGGCCCTGTTCCTTAGTATGACTAACTTGTTATGCCTTAGAAACATCACAGGGTCTGAACCAAAAGAGACTTTCTCAAGACTGTGGCACCAGACTGCAATGAAGTTCTCCACCTGTGGAGCCCTGCTGAATATATTGCTTTGAGCATTTTTGTTATGCTGATAATGATAGGCTCCCTTAATGTAGAAGTTAGCTGGCTGGCTTGTAGCATGGTAAAAGCCCTGAATGCCACCTCCAGGGCTATAAACCAAGAGCTGAGCCAGGTCAGAGAGGCAGTTCTAGAAAATCGGGCAGCAATAGATTATTTACTGTTGCAGCATAACCACGGTTGTGAGGAATTTAAAGGAATGTGCTGTTTTAATTTTTCTGACAATTCTCAGTTGATAGAAAATATATCCAAGATCCTGCATTTGGTGTATTCCATCCCTGGGAACTGCTTTCAAGGCAGAAGCAGATGCAGTCCAGCAAGATGAGACTTTTCATCTAAAACTAATCTCATAGATATGAGATGATAGAAATAGCAGTGGGGAAATGCTGGGGGCAAGAACAGAATATTGGGGACCAGTTATGGTGATGGGAAATATTAATCATGCTCTGTTCACTATATGTTGGTTAAAGAAAGGAAATTCTAGCCTGACTGGGAGTTGTATGTCCCCGGGACCTGGGAGTCAACCTTGACCTGGGAGTCAACCTTGGAATGTGGTACACTTACATGGAAAGATTAACAACCTTGTTGTCCAAACAATGGAGTCTCCTCCTCAGACTCTTACTTCCCCATGCCTGTAATCTTTACTTCCCCATACCTATAATCCATATTGCCCCATGTAATCTCTGTCCTATCCTATATAAGCAGTTGGCTTTTGGGGGCTGCAGAGCAGATTTTTGTGGATGACCTACTGCTCTCCCATACTGCCAGCAGTATTGGAATAAATGCTCATATATGATTCAACCCTGTCTCTGCTTAATTGGCTCAAGTAGTGACAGGTAGCACGGACCCATTGATTGTCCAGTTACAATACATCTCCTGGGGCAAAGGAAACTAAGGAGAAAATAAACAAATGGGACTATATCAAAATAAAAAGCTTCTACACAGCAAAAGAAACCATCTACAAAATGAAAAGGGAGCCCACTGTGTGGGAGAACATACTTGCCAATGATACATCTGGGAAGGGATTAATAACCCAAATATATAGGAACTCATACAACTTAAGAACAGGAAGACAAATGATCTAATTAAAAATTATTAAAGGACCTAAATAGACACTTCTCCAAAGTGAACATACAGAAGGCCAAGAGACATATGAAAAAATGTTCAAAGTCACTAATCATTAGAGAGATGCAAACTAAAACAACAATGAGCTATCACCTCACAGCTGTCAGAATGGCTACCATCAACAAATCAACAAATAACAAGTGCTGGCGAGGATGTGGAGAAAAGGCAATGCTAGTACACTGCTGGTGGGAATGCAGACTGATGCAGCCACTGTGGAAAACAGTATGGGGTTTCTTCAAAACCTTAAAAATGGAACTGCCATTTGTCCCAGTGTCCCACTTCTAGGAATATATCCTAAGAATCTTGAAACACCAATCAGAATGAATATATGCATCCCTATGTTCATAGCAGTATAATTTACAATAGCTAAGATCTGGAAACAGCCCAAGTGCCCATCAGTAGATGAGTGGATAAAAAAGCAGCGGTACATTTAAACCGTGGAATACTATGCAGCTGTGAAAAGAAAAAGGAACTCTTACCCTTTGAAATAGCATGGAAGGACCTAGAAAGTATTATGTTAAGTGAAATGAATCCATCAGAGAAAGACATGTATCACATGATCTCACTCATATGTGGAATGTAAAGAACAAAATAAATTGATGAACAAAATAGATACAGAGCGTGGAACAGACTGAGGAACCTCAGAGGGAGGGAGATGGTGGGAGAATGGCTGGGGAGTGATCAATTTGTCTTTCAGATGGAAAGTACAGTATCAGTCACCAGTGACTGATTGAGAACTCTCTTGAGTGTTAAAAGGAGAACTTATATGCATAATCCATGGACATAGACAATAGTATGGTGAAGGTCTGGGGAGCGGGGGTTGCAGTGATGGGTATATGGGAAAACAAAAGGACATCTGTAATACTTTCAAGAATAAAGATAATTTTTAAAAAAATAAATAAATAAGGGGGAACAGTGGCCAGTATGCATATCAATCTGTGTATGATCAATGTTTGTTATATGTGCCGTCCCTGCCTAACCCTGACCCCTTCCCTTCAGACTTTAAAGATCAGTTGTAAGGGAAAAACAAGTGCACTTGACAACACAAGAAGCATTCAGTATTCTTTGGATGACAGGGACACATGGACTGCATGCAGAAGTAACTTAAATAGGGAGCAATTTAAGTCAATTAGCATCACAGAGAGGAACTTGTGTTGTCCTTGAAGGAAGGAAGACTAGAGGCTATGAGCTCTGTGTATGGAGCTAGCCCATAGTTGCAGAGGCTCTGACTACATCACACTAGGACCCCTCTGTTCCAGTACCCACTGATCTGGGTTCCTTACCCATGTTACATTATTTCCCTGGGCCTCAGTGTGCTCA
The DNA here is from genome assembly GCA_004026665.1 of Murina feae. NCBI lineage: Eukaryota > Metazoa > Chordata > Mammalia > Chiroptera > Vespertilionidae > Murina > Murina feae. The sequence goes on along the minus strand of PVJC01008189.1, from coordinate 22,548 downwards.
ACTGCAGAAGGAAATGTATTAATTAGTCTCTTTTATTTCAAAATCCTGTAAGTAGTTGTTTATAAAGCTACGGTATCAATTTTGTGCTCTACACATATTAAGAGGAGCTAAAAAATAAAAATAAAAAACTTGAACAGAGAGTTATAAAAAAGGTGGTAGGAACAGTGGGGCACATCTTTCTGCATGACATTTAATTTGTTGAATTTATGAGCTTGGAGTAGGCAGAGCAATGGGAGGACCCCCGGAAGCAAGGGTGAGCCTCCTGGGTTGAATAGATCCATCGCCTTCTGTGCAGCTGGGTTAGCAAATATGGAGAGGGCTGAACACCCAGCTGATTAAAGATTAGTACACTCTCCACCAACAGAGTCTCCAGTGAATGCTAAAATGAATCTTGGAAGAAGTTAACTGTAAGAAACTGTTTATTCTGCAGGGCCACCAGCCTCAAACATCTGGGTCTCACTGAGCACCTGAAATTAGACCTTGATGGAATAAACCCTGCAAAGTAAACAGACTGGCAGAGAAGCATTTGTGGCTCAGAGGAGCCCCTGATGCTTTCAGAAAAGGGGGAGGGGCCGGTCTTGTGTGTGTTCTGGTCTGGACTAAATTTTCCTTCAAAGAATTCAATTTGTTTTCCAGAGCAGGTGAGGAGAAGGAATGTGAAGCAGAATGATCAAATTTCATCTGAAAAGCACAGAAGTAATGGAATCAGCCCTTACATTAATCCTCATCTTCAGACAAATTTTTCCTGAAGTCAGCAGGTGGCAAGAGAGTGGGCCAAAGGTGACAACTAACAAAATCTGCATTTCCTCTCAAAGCCTGTTGCAAATCCACTATCCTCACCAGCACAATGCAAGCCAACTGCTCTCTTGTTCTGTGAGTAACAAATTTTAGTAATTGTCTTTTTTTTTAATTCTCACCCAGGTGTCAGTGATTACATTTTACTTCTTTGCATGAAGTGCTCTGGCTGCCCTCGGGGTGATCAGTGGTTTTTAGGCAGCTGTGACCATGGCCACACTTAAGAGCAGTGAGGCTGCATGCTGGGTAAAATACCTCAAGGCTGGAGCAAACTGCACTCTACCCTTAAACAAGGTGCTCATTTTCCTGTACCTCCGTTTCTTTTTCTGTAATTTAGAGAGACCCTAAATGTCCTGCCATTCCTCCTCGAAGGATTGTTGGAAGGGCCAGAGCTTCCAACTAGGCAACCAGCTGTGCAGGCAGCAGGGGGTCCCATATGACAGTGGGAAGATGGCCCACTGGACTTGGGAGGTCTCAACTCCAGTCCCAGCTGCATTTAGGCTGCTACATAAGTGTTGGCAAGACACCTGCCCTCCTCCAGGCCTCACTGCCTTCATTTCCACCCCCAGGCTATGAGTCTCCTTGGTAGTCTTAATACGCTTACTTTCGAGAATCCTTACCATTCCAGTCTAAAAGTAGTTTATAAATTGTTCATTGTTACATAAGCATAAGGTGTTGTTAGTCCAATTATTTAACAGTTTCATTTTGGATGTGGTTTAACACTCCAAAATGGAACCAGAGGCATCCCACCTTCTCCCTCATCTCCCAACCCTGTGGGCAAGGGAGCTGCTACCACCTGGATTCACTGAGGCCTGGAGCTGGAACTGGAGCTGGACCACAGAGAAGACAGTACAAACCTTAAGCAAAGATGCTGGCTCATTGGACTGGGCAAAAGAAAAGCAGCCCATGTGCCAGTGCTCCCCATTACATAGCCCTGACCTCAAACCCTTCACATCCCAAAGTTACTTGCAGAAAAGCCTCTCATACAAACAGACCTCTGTGGGCAGAAATCAATTCACATAGGAACAGCATCTTTATTCCAAAGAAGCTGATCTTTTCTTCGAGCCTTTAACATGCTGGGCCAATTGCAATGATCACTTTGTAATATCCGTGAGACCTACTTTAAGTATTCAATAGATGTTTGAAGAGTTCTTAAAAGTAAGTCTGTGGAATATTTTAAGTATCAAATTTCTCTTCCTAAACGATATATTGAACAGAGATAAAATCACACAGATAAAAATCAGCCTGGCATTATCTGAGACCCTCCACACACTCAGAGCTTCTCACAAATTGTCATCAAAGTCCCCGGACAACAAAGAACAGGAGTGGACCAACCCAGACATCTCAGCACAGAACTTTAAGTGGGCTGAGAAAAAGAAAAGACTGTCACTGAAGTCACTGCTTTAATTTTACATTCATGCAAAATGTTTGTTTTTAGTTCATACAGGTGAATATATTAAATTATCCACCAGTAAATTCCTTAACTCTGTGGTCACATATCTTTGCATACAAAGTTTTTAGAAGAAACTGGGAAGCTGCATGATGCTCACCTATACCCAGCCCATGATTACACATATTTTGTATTGTGTGTCAAACAATGTCACCCGACTCTGTGGAGTTTGGACAGGTGACATGAGCATGCCTGAATCTCCTGTTGCTGCTATTGAAATCTGCTCAAATCTGCTATTGAAGAACAGTATGGAGGTTCTTCAAAAAATTAAGAGTTAAACTACTGTATGACCCAGCAACTCTTCTTCTGGGTAACTACCTGAAAAATTTGAAAACATTTATTTGTAATATTATTCACAGTATTATTCACAGTACCCAAGATATGGAAATAATGTAAGTGTCCTTCAATGGGTGATTAGATAAAAAAGACATGATATATATGTGGAATATTTATCTATATAATATATAGAATAGAATATTACTCAGCCTTAATTAAAGATAAAATATTGTCATTTGCGACAACATGGATGAATCTTGAGAATATCATAGTGAAATAAGTAAGACTGAAAAGAGCAACAACCATATGATTTTACTCACATGTATGATCCTATCTAATACAAGAATAATATGCAAATTGACCATCACAAGATGGCTTCCCCCACGTGGTCAAAGATGGCCACCACAAGATGGCCAGCAAGGGATGGCAGTTGGGAGGGACCCAGGCCTGCAGGGGAGGGCAGTTGGGGGGGGGGGGACCCAGGCTTTCAGGGGAGGGCAGTTGGAAGGGACCCAGTCTCTGGGTAGGGCCATGGACAGGGTGATGCCAAGGAGGGGATAGAACCAACATTGTTGAGAAAGAAGGATGCTAAACAGGAACTGGAAAAGAAAGAGAAAAATTAATTATAAGATGTTAGGTCTCCAGCTTAGGTGCCTTTGTGGACAAATAAAGATCCCATTAACCAAGATGAAAAATATTAAGGAGAGCAGCAAACATAAAAGAAAAGTATATAAGTAGAGTTGAGACATCACTGAGTTGTGCAGGAAGCAATTAGAAAGAAATCTGGAGGTCAAACATCCACAGTTGTCATATGTTTTTAATTACTTAAATGGAAACCCTTTAAATTTAAAACAGTCTCTTTCAAATAGAAAAAAATCTGCTTTTTCAAGTTTAATTATTTGTGTTTACATTTGTTTCTGTGTATTTATAGGTATATGTGTGTGTGTATGGATAGATAGGCAGACAGATTATAGTTAATTGATAGATTTGTAGACTGATAGAAGACAGATGATAGATGATAGATAGACAGATAATAGAACAATGTAGTAGCTATAATCTTTATAATCAGCATTTCTGTCATCCAGCTTATCACAAAGTCTTTCTGGAATTCTATTTATAGTATAACATTTACATTTCTCCCAAATTTTAAATTAGGGAAGAAACTGACAACTGGTGGGAAAATAATGATTATGAAATTCTACTTCTGCCTGGTCCTGTGCTAGGCACTTATTCATGAGCTATCTCATTTAGTCTTTATGGATGACCCTGAAAAATAGGTATATAAATCCTATTTTCCCAAGCAAAGAAACCAAAGATCAGAGGGTCTCACAACTGGTGAGTTATAGAGCCAGGGTTAAAGTTCAGATCTTTCTTTCTAATTGCAGGAGGGCTCCTTAGCTAATCTATAACTGCCTCAGAGGATAACACATTGCATCATTAAACAATTTTAAACCACAATTTTTATTACAGGGAATTTCTTAAAAGTTCTCTAAGCTTATATCATCTTACTCTTCTCAGTTTTAAACAAAATTATCTATACTTTCTTCCATGGACAGCATCAAAGAAGGGGACAACTGAAGAGACTGTGGACATGTCTCATTACCAACTCACCTGAGTTGTGTGGAAAGAAGATAACCTCCAAGAGAGAAGATGGGTAATGGAAGCTTTAAAGAAGCTTCCTCCATGGACTGGCCACACCTGTTCTCCATAGTGATAACAGTAATAAAAAACAACCCCACACCAAAAAATTGGTTCCTCAGTGTGACCCCTGAAGGAACCTAAAAGAGGTACATGTGTAAGAGAGAACGGATGCCAGGGAACCAAAAATATCTTGTTCCCTGAAGACTGGGAAGATGGAATCCCTTCCTTTGACAGGGGATATGGGGTATTTGCTCACCAGCGATAACTGTTCCATAGCCACCCAGGAGAGAGGGGAAAATGCTTTAAGCGCATGTGCCATGTAAACAAGGATGGATGCAATAAAGCTGGTGACCCCCCTGAGGAAGGTAGGCTCCAGGGAGGTTAACATGGTTCTTCCAATGGCAAATTAAACCTCTTAGGAGGTCAAGGGAAGATGGAGTGGCTTCACTGTGATACCCCACAGCAGAGAAGTTCTCCATATTCAGAACAAATTCCCAGTGATCTCACCCATCCCTCATACTTTCTAGCCCAGCAATCACCAATCCCCACCCTAGAAGCCCTAGGGGCACCTGGTTCATGCCCCTTCTGCACCTCCACATTCAGGCAGGCACTTCTGAGTTTTCTTAATATATATTTCTCTACGTCCCCCCTCCCCCCCGCAACCCATTCTCATGCCCACTGCTCTGGTCACACTCTCACCTCTCCTATAATACCACAGCATTTCTCCACTGATCTTCCTGGCTAGGGTCTCCACCTTCTCAGGATTCTGCTTTTGATGCTGTGGACAGAGCAGTCCATCTAAAGGACAAATTCAAGCAGGTCTCTCCCTCTGCTTCAGCCCTCTTGACATATCTACTCTAAAAGTCAGTGCTTTTGTCCACCTCATAACAGTGGACCTTATGCTGCTCATGGCAACCAGGCAATGCAAGGGGTTCCAGCACTCTGAAGACTTACTCAATGATCCTGTCAAGTAAGACTGCCAGCATCACAGTTCATCCAAAGCCAGAGGAGAACACCATCAAACACCATGTACCGGTCACCTCCCTCAGCTCAGTAACACTGTCATCACTCAGAAACAAGTTTGCTGAACAAATAGTGACCCCATGAAGCGTTTATTACATGTAAATTTGCCTTTAATAGTTTATGGCCTTTTTTTTATAAAAACGTAAGTCATTAATCCCCAAAGTGTAGTCGTGGGTCTGTCTCCATCGAAGTCACTGGAGGGATTGTAAACATGCAGATTCCTAATTCCCAGGAACTTCATTGACCTAGTATCACTAGGCATAAGCCTAGGAATCTCTGCTTTTTACAGTTCTATTTCTTTAACACACACGAAAAGTTTGGTATGTGCTGTCTACATTTAATTGAGACTTAGTGGAAGTGAATAGCATTCAAAAGCTTTGAACTTCAGTAGCCTGCTGCTCATCAAAGGTGTGCCTGCCCCATAAGCGGGGTTTGCTGTCCCTGCACTCTCCTCCTCACATTGTAACAAAAAATGCAGGTTCAGCTGCCTGCTGCAACCTGATTGTGTATAGTAATAATTATCCACTTTAAAACTCTGGACCCTTGTAATTTTACAAGGTTAAGTGGATGGAGATCTCATCTGTAATTTCTTCCTATTGTCAAGGGGTGTAGTCTAATCTATCTCTGGGTCCAGAGGTTCTTGTTATCTACTAGAGAAAGAATGGGGTCAAAATAGAGGAAAGCCTTTACATATGTGATGTCTAGAAGATTGCACTGCTGAAAAAGCAAAGTTGGTAAACTGCTTCATATTTCAAGAGGTGGTGTTTCAGATGGGCTTTCAAAGTGAGACCTATTATGTAGACAAGCAATCTACTATTTAGTGAAGAGTATGTCTAGTAGTTCAGGGAGGATTGAAGTGGAATCAGAAACTGGAGACTACAGAATCCCCAGGATCTAATCCAGAGCAGAGCTTTGGTGTCACACCTGACAGTGTGATAAGTTTGTCAAGGAAGTCACTGTCTGGAAAATGCAGACAAAAGTGTTATCAGTCCAAGCATGGGCATAAAGTATAGCAATTGTTAAAAATAATCCTATATGATAAAGAGGTAATATGCAAATTGACCATCATGCCCTCACACAAAATGGCTTCCCCCATCTGGTCAAAGATGGCTTCCCCATGTGGTCACAAGATGGTCATCACAAGATGACCATCAGGGGAGGGTAGTTGGGGGCAACCAGGCCATGAGGGGAGAGCAGTTGGGTGTGACTAGGCCTATTTGGGGGAAACAGGGATGCAAAGGGAGGGCAATTTGGGGTGACTGGGCCTGCAGGGGAGAGAAGTTGGAGGCAACCAGGCCTGAAGGGGAGGGCAGTTGAGGGGACCAGGGCTGCAGGGGAGAGCAGTTGAGGGTGACTGGGCCAGCAGGGGAAGGCAGTTGGGGGACCAGGCTTACAGGGGAGGGCAGTTAGGGGTGACCGTCTGTCAGGGGAGGGAAATTAGGGGTGACCAGAGCAGCAGGGGAGGGCAGTTGAGGGCAATTGAGCCAGCAGGGGAGCAGTTAGGCATTGATCAGGCTGGCAGGCAGAAGTGGTTAGAGTCAATCAGGCAGGCAAGCAGGCAGGCAAGCAGTTGGGAGTCAGCAGTCCCAGATTGTGAGAGGGATGTCCAACTGCTGGTCGGACATCCCCCAAGGGGTCCCAGATTGGAGAGGGTGCAGGCTGGGCGGAGGGAAACCCCTCCCCCCCAGTAATAAAATAAAAGGCAGCATTGTCACTTAGCTTTGGGAGACACTGTCCCTTTCCAAAAGAGGAATTTTAAATCTTTTTCAGGAGTGCAGGTATAGCTTTCCTTTGCAGTATTAATAGCAGCAGTGATATCTGAGGCCTCCTCAGATGGTGTTGCTTTATTTATGTGTGATGGATTCAAGACTTGATTTCTGTGAGCTTTAGGGAAGAGTGTATTGTCAAGAGGATGTCATAAGGAACCTGTCCATTGATCAGCTAACTGTTCTTCATGACCTTGAATAAAACTATTTTCTAACCCTGGGAACTATGGCCAACAAAGTATAAGTGTTGGGCACCATAGGATGAATGACCTGGATAACATCATTTGTAGCCTAAGGTCCTGTACAAATAGATACTCATCAGAGTGAAGCATTTTGACTAGCAAAAGGGGGGTGTTATCAGGAGACTGGCATGGCTGAATTAATCCTGATTTTAAGAATTTCTTCAATACTGGTTGAATTCCCTCTATAACTTCATTTTTAAGGGAGTATTATTTCTTCCATGGGATTTGCTCCCTTGTTTTAGGTTAATTTTTATGAGTTGGATGTTAACCAGCCTACAAGGGGTTCTGTCAGCCCAAACAGCTCTGTTGACTGCTCATGGTTCTCAGGTGGGAAGAATTCACCTCCAGATCCTTCCGGGCAAATATAGAGCACCTGGAGTAAGAGAACATGTTGCAGCGGGACTCCTAAACATAATTGCTACTTCTCAGGGGAAATGTTATTTGTGCATTCCATTTGAAGAGTAAATCTTGGCCCAACAGTGGAATGGGGCAGTTTGGCATGTAGAGAAAACTACATAAGTTTTTGACTCTCTCAAGCTGGCGTTCTAGAGGTTGAAGGAATGCCAGTTTTTGTAATTGTCTGGTCACTCTAGTAACTGTCACTAACAGCTGAACTTTTCTTGGATAGTGTTGTGTGTAGCACTGAGTCTGTATCTCTGTATCTATGAGGAAGTCAATTAGCTTATTCCCCACTATCAGTTGTATCTGGAGCTCCTGTGGGGAAATAGTAATAGGTCAGGAGATGTCTAAGGGAACCCCTAAGCCTCCTCATTCATCATCAGATTCATCATACCCTTCTAATGTTTCTCAAGAAAGGTTTATTGAAACCTGAAAATTTTTTTTTTTATTTTTGAGTTCCAGGCAGTCTTTTCTCCAATGGCCTTCCCCTTTGCAATAAGCGCATTGATTAGCACCTTGTGGGTCTTTCCCTTTTCCTTTCAGATCTCACCTCTCCATCTGGTTTCCCTGAACTGTTTCTAGGAAAATAGTGGACTGCTTTAATCTTCTTGTTTCCCAGGCATGGTAAACTTTAAAGGCTATGTCCACCTCCTAGGAGGAATTCATTCTCAATGCCTGGCCTAAATGTTGGAGCTTTCTTAGAGCCAGGGCACTTTTCCCAGCAAAAGTCATTTCAGCATCCAGACATTCTGGTGCTGGTGGGTCAGCATCAGTGTGCTCTTGATAGGCCTGATAGATTCTTTCTGAAAATTCAGACGGATCCTCATTTGATTTCTGTTGAACAGCACACGTCATATTCGGCTCCTTTGTTTAGGCACCTTTTTGAAAACCCTTCCGATATGCACCTTCGGTAATGTTCTAGGGAGACTAAGTCCTTGCCATCTAGGTCCTAGTTGGGCTCTATCAAGGGAATCACCCAAACTGGATTTGGGGTTCCTTTGGGGTTCTTTTGATGTAGGTGATGAGCCTCCTCTATAACTATCCACCTTTCAGGATATTAAGGAGTTTGTATGTTAAGTGGCAAAAATGGAGGTGATAAGATTTGTCATTGTCTGAGGGATTGGAATTCTTCCAATTCATTGAATCTGAAGTAGAAAATGGAATATGGGCCCAGTGGGCTGGCCATCCTGATTTATTCCACTTATAGAGTATTGCCTCAAAGGGAATTGTCCTGTTCCAAATAGGGATACTCCCTAGCCAAACTGGGTGCCCTGCCAGGTCTTCAATGGGGAGACCATTCCTTCATTATCTAAATGTGAGCCTATTGCCCTTCTTAGCCCTATCTTAGGGTATCTAGCAACACAGGTGGTGGTGGTGGGGGGGAAATCTTCTGCTGATAATCCAACGGTCCCCCCCAGTTCAAGGTACTAAAGAAACCCACCTTCTCATTTTTTATTTTCTTCCTGTGTCTTACTATCAGAGAGGGGTTTTAAAGCCAATTCCTTTCTCTGCAATAGGTTGTTCCCTTTCTTTGGTGACTCCTTATTGTGCAAAGACATAAATGCCTGGATATGAGGGATTTTGTCCCATTCCCAGAACCATTGGCAAAACAATTCCAAATATATAATGGTGTAGTAATTTAGGGAACCCTTTAGGGACCATTTTTACCTGGAGTCTAAAGTATACATAGGCCAAGCAGTGTTACAATAGAAAACCAGTTCCTTCTTAGTGATTGGATCATAGTTGTACATGGACCAATCTGCTATACTTTCGCCCAGTGGGCTCCCAACAGGAGTCAAAACAGCACAACCTCTGATGGCATGAAAGTACAAACTCAGGCTCCAGACAATGTGGAAACATGTAAACAAAACTTGGATCCATAATTCCATTACTGCAAATGAGCACTCACAAGCAAGTTCTAGCAACTTATCTCCTGCCAACCGATACTGCAAGTGGTTCTGACCAGACCCAAATGGCATGAAGCCTATGTGGCACAAATCCCAAGCAGCAGGGATATAGGACCCCCAGTGTGCATGCTGGTTGAACCTACCCAGTTTTGGAGTCTGCCTGCTGCCCAGAAACCTATTCCTTTCACCAGCCAAGCTTTCAGGCAGCTGATGCCTTGAGGAGTGTAGAGAAATTCCTGGAGAACTGCTCTCAGCAGCTGCTAGGAAGTCCCACAGTCCTGTTCCCAGATCGACCTGCCACAGACAGCTGGGACCCCAGCCTAGGTCCTCTAGAACTTACCAAGTTCCATGCTGCCCTGGCAGAGTCACCAAAAACTATATGAAAATGCAATGAAAGCCAAACTCATAAGACAGGTGCTTGTGAAAAATGAGAGGTTTATTCAGGTGCCACAACCTGGGAGAATAGTGGACTCCTATCTCAAAGACTATCCTCCCTTCCTGTTCAAGCCTGAAGTTATTATACTGATAGAGAGGGGAGGACTTTTTTGTATCCAATTATCTTGCAAGCTTTTGGTGAGCTGGGGCCCTATCCATTCATCTTTCTAGCTTTTGGCATGCTCAGTGTAAGAACTTCTCCCTGCACCATGTTGGCCAATGGGGGAAAATCCCTGGGACTCCCTTAATGTCTATGGTAACAGTGTAGTATTACTATAGTAGTCAGTCACTATGTATCAGGGTGAGTAGATGAGTGAATAAACAAGCTGTGGTACATTTACACAATGAAAAACTACTCATCTGCGAAGAAGAAAAAAAAGGAGGAGGAGGAGGAGGAGGAGGAGGAGGAGGAGGAGGAGGAGGAGGAGGAGGAGGAGGAGGAGGAGGAGGAGGAGGAGGAGGAGGAGGAGGAGAAGGAGAAGGAAGAGGAGGAGGAGGAGGAGGAGACCTTACCTTTTGCAACAGCATGGGTAGACTGGGAGAGTATTAT
>PVJC01008189.1:0-11964 GCA_004026665.1 Murina feae | reverse complement strand
AAAAGCCAGTCAGAGAAAGACAAGTACCATGTGACTTCACTTATATGTGGAATCTAATGATCAAAATAAACTAAAAACAAAATAGAAACACTCATAGATACAGAGAACAGGCTGACAGCTGTTAGAGGGGTCAGAGTTTGGGGAGTAAGATGAAAAGGATTAAGCAAAGAAGAAAGAAACTCATACACACCAACAACAGTATGGTGATTACCAGAAGGAAAGGAAGATGGGAAGCTATAAGAGGATAAAGGAGGGATAAATGGTGATAGAAGGAGACCTGACTTGGGGTGGGGAACACATAATACAATATATAAATAATATATTATAGAATTATATACCTGAAACCTATATAATTTTATTAACCAATGTCACATCAATACATTCAATAATGATGGTAGCTCTCCTGCTAAAATATTTTCAGCATAAAGTAACTCTAAAGAGGAAGGATCAATAGAACCTACACTTTCATTTAATCAATATTTGTTTAAAAATCTATCGTGCACCAATCACCATCTAGACATCCCTCCCTCAGTGAAGTTTAACAAACTAGAAGGAAGTCAGAGATGTAACTCAGAGTCCGGCCAAAGGCATACTCTAATCAATAGAAGTAAGGTTGCTATGGGAACCTTAGCAGGACCACTATCCCTAGGCCTGGGCATCTGGGAAGGCTCTGAGGAAGAGTGCTGTAGAGGCTGTGTTCTGTGAGATAAGTCAGGGAGAGTCAGGTATAAAGAACAGAAGACGTGTGAGCACAGAAGACGTGTGCTCACAGAGGACAGACAGCCCAAGCAAAGGTCCGGAGAGGAAAGAGGGAATGGTGCATAAAGAGAATTGAGTGACCAGAGCAGAGAATGTGAGGGGAGGGTGGTGAAAGATAGGGATGGAGGCATGTGCTCATAGCACCTCTTAGCACATGAAGCTTACTGAGCTCTATATCTGCACAAGGGATACCTCAAAATGAAGTTGTATGTGGCACCAGGGACAGAAGACTGTTACCTCTCCCAGCTTCCATGTACAATCAATTACTGAGTAACTTGCAACAAAGCTGGCTTACAAGGTGCCGGGGCCTGGTCCTTTACATTTGGTGTTCTATAGTTCAGAAAGACATTTTTCTCTCCCCTCATCTCATCCTCCCATCAGCTTTATGGAGCCCATATTTAAAGGCTTCAAAGCTTTCAAGACATGCTCTGCTCCAGGGGACTCTTCTCCAGCTGACAAAGAATTTCAGAGAAGCATTTCCTGGACATGACAGTTTGGGGGGTTCATTTGCCTGTCTGTGCAGTCAGTGCTCCTGAAATGCTCAGACTGTGAATGGAATTTCTGCCTCATGCCCCATCCAGTTCAGGGCTCTGGAACACAGGGAACACACTATCCTGTTTGCATAGCTATGTGAGAAAAGAACCCTGCAGGGGAGGGTTGTAGTGGAATTCCACTACAATCCTCCCTGCCCTCCCTGCTGGCCTGGTTGCCCCCATCCTTGTCTCACTGCTGCAGAAGGACATCCAAAGATAGACAAATAGTCTTTTCCTACCTTTCAGTTGGTCTAGTCTCTTCTTGCCCATGAGTAAAACTTGGCTCAGCCTGTCTTGCCATGATTCTGGCTGGCTCCTCCATCCCGCTGGAGGCTTGGTGGATTAAGAGATACAGTAAGGTTTTACTCTGGCTGTTGAGTTCACTGAGTCAGCACGCACTGTAGCAGAGGTTTGCACAGAAACTTGATGCCCAGAGCCAATAAATCCGTGCCGAAAAGCAAGTCAAAGCACACTGGTATCAAGCAAAGCAGCCATGGATTGTCAGCCTGACCTCAGAACCAGCAAGGAAGCAAGTAAAGGAGTTATTTCCATAGGCCCCCATGCTCCTCCTGCTGCTTCCACTGCTGTCACTGCTAGAAAAACACATTCTGGCATTAGGCATCTGGCATCTGAGCCCTGCAGTTGAGAAGTGTAGACCTGTGTGGCCTTGAGGGCCTCACAGTCCAGAGGAGGGAGGAAAGAGCATGGACAGAGAATGCCAGCTGCTGGGGTCACCAGAGCATCTGCCATGGGCCAATTCCCTTGCGCCACAATAGCTGGGTTTAGGAAACGCCAACCTTGCATTTTGAGAAATACAAGTTCCCCAAAATATAAGGGAACTCTGAAAGGCCATGAAAAGGGCCTGAGATCAATACAGATTCAAACTGAATTTCAGAACCACCTCCAACCAAAGGCTGTACTCAGATGTTCCTCTTTGCCCTATATTCCCGACAACAGAGTATCTTCATATTCATGAACCCTGCTTCCTTAAGGGACAGGCAGCCTGTTGCTTCCCTCTGAGCCTGTTACCTGGTCTACAGCTGGAGCTGCTGGATTCTTCTGTGAATAACTCACATGGTTGCAGAGGGAGAAGTGCAAAATGAGGGCGACAAGAGCCAATCAGGCCGATGAAACCCCCAAAACTGTCATGTCCAAGAAATGCTTCTTCAAAAATTGTCAACTGGAAGAGAGATCATCACTGTTGCATGAATTGCAGCACTGAAATTTTTCAGTTGTTATGAATCTGTTTCTTAGCCTCTCATACTTAAGCTCAGATTAAGCCAAGACATTATCAATGTTAAAATATTGCCAAATTGTCATTATGTGTGAGCAAATGCAGAAAAGGCATCTCCTTTAAGGTTCTTTAAATAAAAAAAACTGGGTTGTCACTTTAAATTCAAGCATCCTCCCCCCCCCCAAAAAAAGGAAAGAAATCACTACCTCCATGTGACATTGTCCAAAGTTCTTCTGTGTTAGACAACAGCAAAGTGGCAATAGACATTTATGCTTCTGTCCAAGATGAGCTCAGTATGTATAGTTTTAAATAAGAGGTGGATTAACAACAGTTCCACACAGATGGGTCAGAGCATACAGGGAAGGATCAGGCAAAGACCTCCAAAGGTCCTTACGTAGACACAGGGCCAATTGAGACTCATCTCTTCACATCATGCACTTGCCATCATTTTGGAATTATTGACCTGGTGTCAAGATTTTGGCACTCTAAGGAAGCAAACTAAAATATAGCAAGCCATGACCTGAGCAAGGATGGAGAATCCCATACAAATAGTACTTCCTTCCTGGAGGCCATATTTTTAATGAATGAAGTCACTTCTGCCTCCCCTGCTTATACTGAGGTCCAAGACAATGGAATTCCTCAGAGAGGAGGAAAGAGTGATTGATCTGACATCCACTTAAGACTTCTTGCGGTAATTTTTTTTTTTTTTGCCTTTTCACTCTTTCTTTTTTTCAAATTCAGAAATAGTGGATGGGGTTCAGAGCAGCTCAGAAAAAGAGACCTGGCCTTGGAGTAGTATCCTGATGGTGCAGGGAGGCACTTGCTGGGACAGCACTATTGAAAACATCAAGTTCTGCCTGAACCCTAGGAGGCCCTGGGTAAGCCTTCTGCACTCCCAACAGAACCCTGGCCAAAGGTGATAGGAGACAGGAATGTAGTGGCCTCATTAGCCTTTGTCCAGGAGTGTCCTTGACTCTCCCTCCTGCAAGCACACTGAAATGCTGCTTCCTCCCAGAGCTATGTTCTATCTCTGTCAGTCTGCACTGCAGAGGGTGTTGAAGTTGGCAGATAAATATTGTTCTCTCTGCAAAGAGCTCTGTAGTTGGGGATGTGCCCAGTGTGGCCATGGAGAGGCATCTATACTTCTCACTTTGTAAAAATTAGGATGATTCAGGGGGAAAGGAGGAAAAGTGCATATTCATGCAAGATAAAGATATAGAACCAAGCAGGAAAGTTATGATCCACAAGTCACTATAATGTAGCCACATTCCACGCCTAAATGAAGCCATAATTTAAAAACATGCATTTACAAAAGAATGAAAGTCCACATATCACAATTTCAAAAACAATTCTGCAAATCTAAAAGTGGGTTAATTTGACTGCTGGACATTCCTTTGACCATTTTCCTACTTGTGAAATTGAATTCTCGTCCTCCCCAGGGCATGGATATGGAGGCTTTATAAACGCATTAACAAAGTATGTGAAACAGGTGAGGAACATGCCATTGTCTGTAAGGAGATCAAGCTGTCCGTCGGCTGAATGGGCTAACAAGTCATGCCTGCTGCATTCTGTCACAGGGCAACACATACTAATGTTACATAGTGTGTGCAGTCATGCAATTCAACACCAGAACACAAGGCACTGCAGGCAGAGTGTTTAGGGGTAACTTTAAAAGCCCTCATTCCAGTTTGCTTAACTTCTCAAAGAATGCAACACCAACTTCACTTTTTTTAGAGATGATGGGAACAAAAATCTATTTCCTAATTTTTTTCCTGTAGGTATTATTTATGGGTCTGCTTGTGAGTCAAACATTTTGTTACCCTAAAAAATAGAAGGGTGAATGTTTTACACATTATTTTTTCATTTTTTTACATGCAAGAAAATAAGCTGATTTGACACAAGTTCCAGAAGTTTCTAATCCCATTGTATTGAGGTGTTGCTCAGGCTGAATTGCACAAATGCCAGGGCCATCATGAGAGCACCCATAGGAGACAGCAGCATTTCTCAACACATCTCAGCAAAGAATGGAACTAACCAGAAGGGGATTCACATTGCTCCCTGAGTGAACCAAATCATCCCAAGGTCCAGGATGTAGTTCAAATCACACTGCTTTTTGCAAGCCTCTGAGTCTCCTTGCAGCAGAAATGGCGGCACTTGAAGACCTCCATGTTGATTCACCCACTTCCTTTCTTTCATAAAATTTACAGAAGGTAGAAGACCAACAGCCTGTATCTTCTCAAAAAGAAAAGAGGCTACTAGAAAAAAAACAACATTAAGTTACCAGCCATTTGTGGGCAAGGATTAGTTTCTGCTACTCCCCAACAGGTTGTGAAAGAATGAACAAATGAATAAAGTTTGGTTGGGAGACCTTCTGAAGAGAAGATCAATTTGTCTAAAATAAAGGATGAAGCACCAGAAATGCAAAGAGATGGGGATGGAGGCAAGGGGGAAAGAAGCCATCAGTGGGAGGAAAAAGAAGACAAGTCCATACTTTCCTCCTTGCAAAGGAAGGCTGCAGTGGTGATAGCATGGGTCCCTGCCTAGTCTCAGGAATAACATTTTTACCTCAGTTGCAATTAAAGAAAGTGTTGGAGGGAGATGGTATTTAGCAAAAATGACTGGTGCTAAGTACACAGAAGCATCTAACAAATGAAATTTGATTAAAAGTGTAAATTTGAGCCAGAGAAAAGAATGAGCCAAGTGTTGACTGTAGTGAATGTGTCTTCAGGGGACTCTAGTGCTGAGCCTAGTTCTTCCCTCAGATGCCTGCATGTGCATGCCCCTCTCCTGCTCCAATACCTTCTTAATATTATAAAAGATTCAGCAGAGTGATACTGTCTGGCCACTCAGGAATAGATCCCTATAAGAACTGTAACAGGGTCCCCACTCACTCTTTCTGTAGAATTTATTAGGTGCCTATTTTATGTCAAAGAGAAATCAAACAACAACCAAAGTATATTCTCAGGCTTTTGCACTCAAGAACTCACAATGTCATCAAGTTTACTCAAGAAGATAATTTATTTTAGATCTTGACTCACTGTAGCTACACCCACAGGAGGATGGCATTTAAATTAGAATGTCATTTTATACACTTACAATAGAGGATGTATATTTCTAGTAACCATAATACTTCAGAACCTGGCTGCTCTAAGGGTGGTCCATGGGTCCACAGCTTTGGCAGCACCTGGAAACTTATTAGAAAATCAGACACTCAAGACCTACCTACAGAATAGAAAGAGCATTTTAACAAGATCCCCAGGTGGTCCTTATGCACAGAGACTTTTGAGAAACGTGGTCTAGAAGTATGATTCTCAAGTGTTCACATACCTCAGAATCACCTAGAGGGATTGTTAAACCAGATTGTTGGGTTACAGCCCCAAAGTTTCTGATCTGGTGGGTCTAGAAAGGGCCCAACAACTTGCATTTTGCACAAGCTTCCAAGGACCACACCTTGAGAACTACTAGTCTAAACCACCCTCTGTAGCACCACAGCCTGATCTTATTCTGTGCTGAAGATGAAAACTAATCTAAAGCACTGGCCTTTCCACTGGAGCTACATCAGAGTCCAAGAGGGTTTTTGTTGTTGTTGTGAATCCTCACCCTAGGATATTTTTCCATTAATTTTTGGGTAGAGTAGGAGAGGGAAAGACAGAGAGAAACATCTATATGAGAAAAACACATTGATCAATTGCCTCCTGCACAAGCTCTGATCAGGGTGCAGGCTAGGGAGGAGCCTGCAACAGAGGTATGTGCCCTTGACCAGAATCGAACCCAGGACCCTTTGGTCTGCAGGCCAATATTCTATCCACTGAGTCAAAATGGCTAGGGTTCCAAGGGGATGTCTGACTGCTGGTTTTGGCCCAATCCCCCAAGGTTTGTTTCCCAGATTGGAGAGAGTGCAGGCCGGGCTGAGGGACACCCCCCCTCCATGCACGAATTTCATGCACTGGGCCTCTAGTAGTTTATATAAAGTACATAGTAATATTACTGGCCACAAACAGAGTAGAATTTTTTATTTTCTTTCTTCTTGCTCTTGACCTTTGGCCATGCTGAACACCTCCATTAATTTTCTTTAATTGTTGTACTATTTGCCCAATAAGTACAATCAGATTCTGGACTCATCATGCCTATAGCTCTGTGCTTTGGGTAAAGACTTAAGGAGAAAGATGACATGGTGGGTTTTTAAAAATAGCATTAAAAAATTTAATAACAATAAGGAGTGGAGACTTCTAAAAATCAAAAAATGTCATTGAAAGTCAGGGAAAGCAAACCCTTCTTTGAAACAATATTCTGCAGCTCAAAGAATAGCTTACAAGCAGGTCAAATTGAAGGAGAATTTTGTAAAGAGGAAGCAGACCCAAGAGGGGCATGTCTGCACCCTTCCACCATTGGAGGACATGGTGAAGTGGCTGTAAATGGTACCAACAGGAGGTCCTGGTTTCTGTATATGTTTACAGGGTGTACTTACTGACACCATACCTTTCACATTGCCACTCTCTTTTGAAAATAAGCTTGTTTCTGTGCTTCCCCTGTACTGAATGTTATAAGTACAATTCTAATAAGTGTGTCAGATAGCACCTAAATGTCATTGTAGCTGAAAACAACTCAGGATTTCCTTTGGGACACACCTTGGGGCATAGGCACAGAAAGTCCTGTGTCAGTCCAGTTCCCACCTGATTTTCAAATGAATTTTCCCACCCATGCTTCTTGTAAGTTATTCCTTTTTACTGGCCTGTAGCACATGCTTCTCAAAAAAGCTTGCACAATCATAGAACACAGGTCAGCATTCCTTTGCTATTTCCTGCCTCTCAACACCCATGATTATGAAGCATTTTCTCTTTTTCCTTCCATCCCTTTACAGATCAATTGGGATGGATTCTTTTTGAAAAGTGACTATGCATTTTTTTTTTATTCTTTACTAGAGGCCCAGTGCATGGATGTCCCTCAGTCCAGCCTGCAACCTCCAATCTGGGACCCCTTGAGGGATGTCCCTGTGGGATCGGGCCTGAACCGGCAGTCAGACATTCCTCTCACAATCCAGGACTCCTGGCTCCCAACCATTCTACCAGCCTGCCAGCCTGATCACCCCCTAACCACTCCCCTGCCAGCCTGATCAACCCCAACTGCCTTCCCCTATAGGGCTGGTCCCTTCCAACTGCCCTCCCTTGCAGGCCCAGTCACTCCCAACTGCCCTCGCCAGCAGCCCTGGTCACCCCTAACTGCTCTCCCCTGAAGTCCTGGGTTCCCCCTCAATGGCCCTCCCTTACAGGTCCAGTCACCCCCAACTGCTCTCCCCTGCAGGCCTGGTTGCCCCTAACTACCCTCGCCTGCTGGTCTGATTGCCCACAACCGCCCTCCCCTGCAGGCCATCTTGTGGTGGCTATCTTGTGGTGGCCATATTTGACCACATGGGGGCGGCCATTTTGTGTGTTGGAGTGATGGTCAATTTTCATACTGGTAGTGACTAATTAGCATATCAGGCCTAATTAGCATATTCCTCTCTTATTGTGTTGGAGTGATGGTCAATTTGCATTCTGGTCATGACTAATTAACATATCCAGTAGTGACTGTGAGGGCATCATGACCAATATGCATATTACCCTTTTATTAGTATAGATTGTTGAAAGTATTACATAAGTTCTTTTTTACCCCATTAACCTTCCCAGTCCACCTCCACTCTCCAGCACAGGCCTTCACTCCCCTATTGTCTGTATCCATCAGTTGTGCTTATATGCATGCATACAACTCTTTTGGTTGATCTAACCGCTCTCCATCCCCTGCCTGACTCCCACTATACCCTGTAGTCCCTCTGAGGTTTGAGGGTCTGTTCAATGCTTCCGTGTCTCAGAATCTATTTTTGTTCATCAGTTTACATTGTTATTATATTCCACAAATGAGTGAGACTACATGATACTTCTCTTTCTCTGACTGGCTTACTTCACTTAGCGTAATATTTTTCAAGTCCATCCTGCTGCAAATGATGAGTAATTTCTTTTTTACAGCAACTTAGCATTCTATGATGCAGATGTACCACAGTTTTTAATCCATCTGCTGATGGGCACTTAGGCTGTTTCCAAATCTTAGTTGTTGTAAATTGTACTGCTATGAACATAGGGGTGCATATATCCTTTCTGATTGATGTTTCTGATTTCTTGGGATATATTCCTAGAAGTGGGATTACTGGGTCAAACGGATTTCCATTTTTAATTTTTTGAGGAAACTCCATACTGTTTTCCACAGTGGCTGCAACAGTCTGCATTCCTGCCAGCAGTACAAGAGGGTTTCCTTTTCTCCACAGCATTTGTCTTTTGTTGATTTGTTAATATTAGCCATTCTGACAGGTGTGAAATGGTACCTCATTGTCATTTTGAGTCGCATCTGTCCGATGATTGGTGATTTTGAGCACTTTTTCATATGCCTCTTGGACTTCTGTATGTTTACTTTCAAAAAGTGTCTATTTAAGACCTTGGCCCATTTTTTGATTTGATTGTTTAAGTTCCTTTTGTTAAGATATATGAGTTCCTTATAAATTTTGGAGATTAAACTCTTAGTGGACGTAACATTGGCAAATATATTCTCCCATGCAGTGAGTTCTCATTGTTTTGTTGATGATTTCTTTTGCTGTGCAGAGCTTTTTATTTTGATGTAGTACCATTTGTTTATTTTTTTCCTTAGTTTCCATTGTCCTTGGAGCTGTATCAGTAAAGATATTGCTATAGGATATGCCTGATATTTTCTTGGCTATGTATTCTTTTAAGATTGTTATGATTTCCCATATTATGTTAAGTCTTATCCATTTGGAGTTTATTTTTGTGTATGGTGTAAGTTGGTGGTCTAGTTTCATTGTTTTGCATGTACCTATACTATTATCCAATACCATTTATTGAAGAGACTGTCTTGACTCCATTCTATGCTCTTGACTCTCTTGTCAAATATTAATGATCATAATGGCTTAGGTCAATTTCTGTGTTCTCTGTTCTGTTTCTTTGTTGTATATGTCTGGTCTTGTGCCAGTACCAGTCAATTTTGAGAACAGTGGCTTTGTAATATGGCCTGATATCTGTATTATGGTCCCTCCAAATTTGTGCTTCTTTCTTATGATTGCAGCAACTATTCAAAGTATTCCAGATGAATTTTTGTAGAGTTTGTTCTACATATTTGAAATATGCCATTGGTATTTTAATGGGAATTGCATTGAATCTATAGATTGCTTCTGGTAGTATGAACATTTTAATAATGTTGGTTCCACCATCTATGATCTCGATATCTTCCTTTACTTGTTTACATCTTCCTCTGTCTCTTTTTCCAAGGTTCTATAGTTTTCCAAGTACAGGTCTTTTACTTCCTTAGTTACATTATTCCTAGGTTTCTAAATCTTTTTATTGCAATGGTAAATGAGATTTTTTCTTATTTTATCTTTCTAGATAAACTGGAACAAACTCTCCAAAAATTCATATGAAATAATAATAATAAAAAAAGACTGCAGCAATCCTAAGAAAAAAGAAAAAATTTGGCGAGATCACAATATGAGATATAAGGCTATATTATGAAGCCACAGTTCTCAAAACTGCATGATACTGGCACAAGAACAGACATATAGACCAATGGCACAGAACACAGAACCCAGAAATCAACCGAAGCCATTATGCTCAATTAATATTTGATGAAGAAACAGGAGCATACAATGGAATCAAGACAGAATCTTCAATAAATGGTATTGGGAAAATTGGACAGATACATGCAAAAAATATGAAACTAAACCACCAACTTACACCATTCACAAAAATAAACTCAAAATGGATAAAGGATTTAAACATTAGATGGGAAACTATAAAAATCTTAGAAGAATCCATAGGCAGCAAAATGTCAGACGTATGCCGATACAGCTCCTAGGGCAATGGAAACTAGGGAGAAAATAAACAAATGGAACTATATCAAAATAAAAAACTTCTGAACAGCAAAAGAAACCATCAACAAAACAACAAGAAAGCCCACTCCATGGGAGAACATATTTGCCAATGTTATACCCAATAAGGGTTTAATCTCCAAAATTTATAGAGAACTCATACATTTTAACAAAAGGAAGATAAACAATCCAATCAAAAAATGGGCAAAAACACTAAGTAGGCACGTTTCGAAAGTGGACATACAGTAAGGTGACCAGACGTCCCACTTTTGGCGGGACAGTCCTGATTTTTAACAATTTGTCCTCGCGCGGCATTTTTAAAAAGTCCCAATTTTTGGAAAGAATGCACGACAAGCTAGGGAATGGCAGGAGAACGGGAAGGGAATATATGGTTTTTGGCGGCCAAGCGGTCAATGGTGTCCCTCTTTACCAATGTTAAAATCTAATGACCTTAACATACAGAAAGCTAAGAGACATATGAAAACATGCTCAAATTCACTAATCTTCTGAGAAATGCAAATCAAAACGGCAATGAGATACCATCTGACATCTGTCAAAATGGCTATCATTAAGAAATCCACAAACTACAAGTGCTGGTGAGGATGTAGAGAAAAAGGAACCCTCATGCACTGCTGATGGGTATACAAATTGGTTATAGCCACTGTGGAAAAGAGTATGGAGTTTCCTCAAAAATTTTAAAATGGAACTGCCATTTAACCCAGTAATCCCACTTCTAGGAATATATCCCAAGAAATCAGAAACACCAATCAGAAAGGAAATATGCAACCCTGTGTTCATAGCAGCACAATTTATAATAGGTAAAATTTGAAAGCAGCCTAAGTACCCATCAGCAGATGATCTAATATAATAGAAGAGTAATATGTAAATTGACCATCACCCAAGACATCTAAGCCACACCTGCCAGCCAAGCCATGCCTCCCAGCCAATCAGAGCAGCTGTATGCAAATTAACCCAGCCAAGATGGAGGCCTGCAGCCACAGAGCTAGAGAAAACCAGAGGCTTCTGTTGCAACTACCTGCCTAGGCTGGCTGAGCCTCTGCTCATGGCCACACCCACCAGCCAATCAGAGTGGCTGTATGCAAATTAACCCAGTCAAGATGGAAGCCAGCAGCTATGGAGCTAGAGCAAACCAGAGACTTCTGTTGCAACTGCCTGCCTAGGCTGGCTGAGCCTCTGGTCATGATAATATTTCAATTATAGAAGCCACAGAGCTGAAACAAACAGGAGGTTTCATTACCTGCCTAGGCCTCAAATTTTAAAGCAACAGTGTTTCAATGATCTAAACAAATAAAAGCGTAATATTGAAATTGACCGTTCCCTCGGGATGCTTAAGCCATGCCCACCAGCCAATCAGAGCAGCTGTATGCAAATTAACCCAGCCAAGGTGGAGGCTGGCAGGGCGGCTCTGCACTGGGAGCTTCTGTGGCCAGCACAGCTGTGCCGGGTGTGTCAGCTCAGTGGGGAGGAGTCCGGCCTGGGGCCTCCTCGGGGCATCCAGAAGTGCCCATCCC
>PVJC01008188.1:0-49194 GCA_004026665.1 Murina feae | reverse complement strand
AAAAGGTGTTATTTAAAAACAATTCATGAGTTTTCTACATTTTAGAGAGTTTTTATGTCCAATATTTTATTTCAGCCATGCTATAATTCTATATATTCAGAAAGATAAATTTTTAAGATTGCCTCTCAGAAAAAAACATACTCTAACCATTTAAAACCCATCTTCTAACTATCTATATGTGCACACTTCTGAAATAACTCTTTTCTCTAGCTCTTTGTACATTTCCTGAATATTCAGTGGTACAAGAGGCATAGGAGGAGGAGGAGAATTCATGACACTTGTAAATTTATTCATTGGCATACATAAGATTCAAAAGGAAATGCCCCTATTCCTCCATTTTTATAACTACAGAAATTTTTTATTACAACTAAGTTAAATTGTCCTTATTTTAACTAAAACCACCAAAAAGTCTAGTATACAGCTTTGACAGCAGAAATGAAAATAAAACGAATGGTTTTCAATATAGTATTAAAGTAGTTTGAATAATTCAGGCAAAAAAAAATTGGGTGAATTATCTTGGTAAAAGAAAACTGTGAGTTGTAACTATTTTCTTGAGTTGCATGGAAATTGGAGGGATAAGAAACTAATTAATGATGACTTATTTTAGCAGTTCTAAACAATGTTATAAAATCTTTCTTTAAAATGTAACTGTTGCAAGACCAGAAATATACAGATTTGGGTCACTTAGAAGAAGGTTTAAATCTTTTGAAAACTCTTTTTAAAGAGAAACAACTTCTTAGTGACACCCACATATTTTTATACTATTTCAGTAGTTCCCAAACTTGGCTGCTAAAGTTACTCATTTTATTTAATAAAAGTGCAAAATTCAAAAGTTAATCCCTGCAGATTTTGATTCAGTAAAGTTCCAAAAGTGTAAAAAATTTTGAGGACGTCAACAGACTTGCATGGGGCTAGTCTAGATATAAGGATTTTGGATCTAAACAAAAAATACAGGATAATGCTAAAGAGACAATAAACAAACAAATAAAAAAGGTAATCCTATCTAATAAAAGAGCAATATGCAAATTAGGCATCACTCCATCATTACACTGGCCACGCCCATAGCCACAAGATGGCAGCGCCCAGTCTGACTCAGCCCCGCCACTAAAGTGGTCAGGCCTGTTAGCCAGGCAGGTGGAGGGGGAGGCAGGGGACCCAAGGGTTGGAACAGGCAAACAGAAGGGGCTGGAGGTCCCCTGCCCAGGCCAAAGGCTTCCGCCAGAGGCCTCAGGCATGGGCAAGGGCGGAGCCGGAGATCAGAGGGGGCAGGGGCAGAGCTGGTGATCGGAGAGGTATGAGGGTGCCCTATCCAGGCATAAGGCCTGGGCCAGAGACCTTAGGCTGGGCAGGAACAAGGCTGGAGATTGCAGGGGCCTGGGCTCCAGGAAGCCAGCGATCTGAGGGTCAGGGACAGAGCCTGTGATCACAGGGGTCTGAGGACCAGGGGAGCCAGCAAAGCAACAGGCAAACCATTTACTAAACAAGGACAGAGGCTGCAGTGGGGCAAGGGTGGAGCTGGCAATGGCAGGGGCCTGGTCAGGGTTAAAACTGGGTGATAACAGAGAGGCCTGGGTGTCCCCTGCCCAGGCTTGCAGGCTTGGCCAAAGGCTGCACTGGGGCAAGGGCAGAGCCAGCAATAGGAGGGGGCAGGATCAGAGCTGGTTATTGCAGGGGCCTGGGCTCTGTGAAGCCAGCAATCAGAGGGGCTTGGGGGTCTTCTGCCCAGGCCTGCAGCCTTAGGCATGGACTGCAGGCCTGGGCAAGGGCAGAGCCAGTGATCACAGGGGTCTGGAGATCCCCTGTTTGGGCCTGCAGCCTTGGCCAGAGGTTACAGGCCTGGGCAGGAGTGGAGCTGGTGATCAGCGTGAACTACAGAGGAAACACCTTTTCTGACCCCTCATTGGCTAAGCTTCCTGTATGCCACTGGTAATATTCTTAGTAACTTGGGTAATAAGAATCCAAAAAGGTGATCTAGGGTTTTTCCACCTCACTCCTCGAGAAAAAAATGAAGGTCCACTGCTGGAGGACGAAGAAATGTCATATCCTGCCTTAGCCAATTTGGCTCAGTGCATAATGCCTCAGCCTACTGACTGCAGGGTCTGGGTTCAATTCTGACCAACGGCATGTACCTGGGTTGCAGGCTCCTCTCTGGCCGGGGCCCAGGCTCATGCAGGAGGCAAGCGATCTAAGTGTTCCTCTCACTTTGATGTTTCTCTCTGTCTTTCCCTTCCCTTCCACATTCTCTAAAAAGCAATGGAAACATATCCTCAGGTGAGGATAAAAAAAAAAGAAAGAAAGAAATGTCATATCCTATGAAAGACACATCTTGAAAATGCCTAAAGAAAGTTGTCATTTTTTCATGGTGAAGGGACTGGAGTCCGTGATGATGAAAACACCTTGGTGGCTGAGGTGACTGGCAGTGGCTGCAGCAGCAGGTGATGGGGCTGGAGGCTTCCCCTGATTAGCCTGGTCGACTCCACAAAGGGAGGCCAGACTGCGGGTTAGGGCCACTCCTGATGGGGAGCAGGGAGCAGACCTAAGCCATCAGTAGGACACCCCCTGAGGGCTCTCAGTATGTGAGATGGGGTAGACTGGGCTGAGGACCCCCCTCCCCCCCATGCACAAATTTCATGCACTGTGCCCCTAGTATGTAATAATTGCCTAAAAATCTACCAGTATTATATTTAAGTGCTGGTACTTCTTGAAGATATAGATAAATTGCATTGCTTTTTTAAAATAAACTATTAAATTCAACTTGCTTTAAGCAATTTATTATCTCAGAGATCAACCATGTTGACCACTAAGTGCAAATGGACACTCATGCCAGTGTCCTGTGGTAAACCGAATGATTTCAGGCAAGAATAAAACCGCACCTAAGTATCTCTGCAATTATTATTTTCCAGACTCCATTACATCATGTTTGTTCTTACTAGTCTCTCCTCTGATATTATTGGATCTATGTTTTTTTCAGGATTCTGCTTGGGAAACAAAAAAATAAAGGGTTTGGTATGGAGAATATAGGACTGTTTTTAAAAAGCTCATAATTTTCCATATGTTGAGATTAGGAATAATTTTATTTACTTTTATAATTTTTCAGTATTTCCAACATTTCTATGATGTTTATGAATTACTTTCATAACCAGAAAAAATTCAAAATTATGCCAAATGGTAGTTGTAAGTGGTATGAACATCATTATAATGATCAAGGATGTTAATACTAGTTTACTCAGGTAGCAAGATAATTTATCAAGTTGATAATTTGTGTATTTTCATTTTTGTTAAATCCTTTTTATCAAGTCATGACTTTGGGCTCCTCTGCTTCAAGAGCAGCCAATCTTTTCTCACAATCGTAAGTTTTAGTTCTGAGTATACAGACTGAGAGTTTGAGGGAAAAAGGAAGGAAGATAAATGTCTTCCTTAAATTCCTGTGTGGTGGATCTAAGGAAGCAAGATTCTTCAAACCCAAGTGTTTCACAGAATTTTGGAGCTAAAAGCATTTGGTGGAGAGAAATAATCTGTGTATCTGAGTTAGTGAAACAATATATACTCCCTACACTGTTTTTCCTTTTCAATTATGAGTCAAAATTTATTTCATATATTTAAAATCTGAATATTTCTCACAGTAAATTTCACAAATATTTGCATTCAAATCCTCAAAGATATTAATGAAAAATAATACTGATTGCTGAGTATATTTCAGATTTACTAAATCACCATTTCTAAGGATGAGAAAGCTGTCATTTAAATAAGCTTCCTAAGTAATTTTAACCATAGTAAAGTCTGAAAACAATTGTTATAAAGGCATAATTTATATTTGTCAAATACTTTTATATGCAGAAATTTAACATTTATCATGTCATCATACATCTAATTTTAATACTAGTGGCAAACCTTTCATACATGACTCAGTCTAAGAGAATGTCTTCTCTATCCACAATAAGATGGGAAAATAAAGACAATGTAGTGAATATGTACAGAACTTAGAAACCACCCTCTCTCTTTTCTTATTCTTGACCCATTGGAAAACTGATTGCTATGAGCAGGAAATAATCTTATCTAGTAAAAGTGTAATATTGAAAATGACTATTTCTTCGGGACACCTAAGCCACGCCCACCAGCCAATCAGAGTGGCTGTATGCAAATTAACCCAGCCAAGATGGAGGCCGGCAGTCACCGAGCTAGAGTAAACAGGCAGCGTCCGTTGCAACAGGAGTAAACTGTCTGCCTAGGCCGGCTGGGCCTCTCTCTGCTCACGGCAACATCGTTGCAATTATAGAAGCCACAGAGCTAACACAGACAGGAGGCTTTGTTACCTGCCTAGGCCTTGGCTTAAAGCAACAGTTTCAATTATAGAAGATAAATAAACCCCAGAAACCTGCTTCCAGTCAGCCTTGCTGGGACGTTGTGTCAATGGGAGCTGTGGGTGAGTGAGGACCAGGGATGACGATCAGGCTGAGTGCAGGCCAGAGCAATGCTGGGGATGGCTATCTATAGGTGTAATCAGCATTGCCAGCCAGTGACAGAAAGCAGAGCCTCATTCATATCCATAAGCAGCATGAGCCTTGGCTGTTGGTGTGTTCACCCATGGGTGCACGTTCCCTCTTTTGTGTGCGTGCATCAGTGGAAACTAATGATGAGCCTCAGGGCTGTGGCATGCAGGTACACAACTGAAGGGGTGAGACTTGAGCACAGGAACACTGTTGAGTGTCTTCCAAGGGTGCCTAAGCTGGTGTCTTATACTCATGTAAGCCTGAAAGCCTGAAAACAGCCCTCAGCCCCACACCCAGGCTGGCTAGGTACCCCGTAGGGACTCAAACCCTGAAGGGATGGTGGGGAGCCTGAAAACAGCCCTCAGACCCTCACCCAGGCTGGCCACACCTCAATGGGGTGAGGGTTCCCACTGGGGGGACTTGGCCAGCCTGCAAACAGCCATCAGCCCCTCACCCAGGCTGGCCAGGCACGCCAGCAGGTGGACATCCCCTGAGGGGTCCCAGACTGCAAGAGGGCACAGGCCAGGCTGAGGGACACCCCAAGTGCACAAATTTTTGTGCACCGAGCCCCTAGTAAATCATTATATTACCCTCATTCATTAATTTGCTTCTGTATAATCCAAAGAAAGTAAATGTGATATTTTAGTTTTCTTCAAAATGGATTTTTTGTAGAGGAAGATACTCATAATGGAAAGATGCTTGGAAAATGCATAGCAATTAGTATTATTTTTCATTGACCCATAACCCTTTGTGTATAGTTTTGGAATTGAGAAGAGGAGCAGAGGTGTGAGTAAGGACGCTTTGGTATCTATATAATAGTCAAAATATCCTATAGAGAATATAGTATATTTAATATAAATCTGGCAAATCAAATTAAAGTTATGTGATGCCTGAGATTTGCTTTAAAATATTCCAGGTGGGGAGGACTGGGGGGAGGAGCAGAGGTGATTCTAGAATAGATTTAAAAAGATAAGTCAATCCTTTAAAATTATTCAAGTAGGTGAACAAAATAGATGAGTGTTTATTGTTATACCACTAGAGGCCCAGTGCATGAATTCATACATGGATGGGGTCTGGATGGCCCCTCCTCTGATAAGGGTGTGGGGGGCTGATCGGTGCAGGGCTGGCCAGGGGGGAAGGACTGCTGGAGGTTGACCATCAGGCCCTGGCCCCATCATGCTGGTTGACCAGCCACAGTGCAAGTTCCAGTTGCTTGGCTTTAATATATATATAGATTACCTCTTCCCTGTGTATGTTTAAAAATTATATAATAAAAAACTCAATGTGTTCTATCCCAGAAAATGATCTCATCTCTGTTTTTGTCTAGCTCTAAAACAGTGACCCCATAAAAGTTATTTTTCCCCACATTAAACTATAAAAGAATCCATATTCAGTGTTCAATATTTTTTCTTTTATGCTTAAATGTCCTAGTTACTACCATTTCTCAATAAAGTCTTATAAATGGGGGAATAGAAAGATACTGACAGTAAAGTTTGACCTCTCACATCTGCACATCTCTGTTGAAAACATGGTAGCATTATCCTGGAGGCCAATGATCCTGAAACTCAGACCATCATCAGCAAAGAAGCTGCAATGTGTGGCAGTCCATTTCAGAAGTGGGAGACATGGGAAACAATACTAAAGAAACCTGCTTTCAATTAATCTACTTAGCTGAAGATATACTGTAATTACTTTTGTCCCTAAACATAGTATGGGAGAATGAGCTTTAAAGAATACCTGTGGTATATCTGCATGCATTTCTGTTGAGTAAAGGTAGTTACTGTCTTTTCTAGAGAAGGACTGATTTATATTCAGATAATATGTTATTTTTTTATTTATATTAAAATATCTTTTCTTTATGAAGTGATGGTGCATGGCAAATATTTTTAATTTTTTAAATTATTTTTTTATAATAGTTTTGGAATTGTTCCCTAAAACAAAACAAAAATAACTAGGGATCACTAACTTTTAAAAAATCTTCATTTCACCTACTTCTATTTCTTTATTTCTTTAATCATCCACTTCTATAATTTCTTTACTTCTGTAGTTATTTTTTTCTAATCCATAAAACTTAATTATGTTGAGCAATTTATTCTATTGCATATATTTTTCTTATTCTTTTTTTATCACTATTGACTGTTGTCTCTGTGTAAGATTCCTAGAGGCACACAATAAACTTGTGTAACAGAACGATATAGAATATGTAGGAATAATAACTTGATCTTTCATTTTATAATAACAAAAAATGAAGGAGTGAAATGTCCAGCACTTTTCCAGACATATGTTTATTGATGGTATCTATCCTATATAATAAAGAGCTAATATGCAAATTAACCCTCACATCCTTACATAATGGCTGCCTATGACCAGGCCAGCAGGGGGTTAGTGAGGGACAACCAAAAGACTGAACAGCAGGCTGCATGGGGTGACCAGGCTAGTGGGGGGGGGGGCGTGAGGGGCAACCAGGCCAACAGGGGCACAGTTGGGGGCAACCAGGCTGGCAGGCAGGTGAGTGATTAGGATCCAATGGTCCAGGATTGTGAGAGGGATGTCTGACTGCCGGTTTAGGCCTGATCAGGCCTAAACCGGCAGTCAGACATCCCCCAAGGGTTTCTATATTAGTGAGGGACGCTCTCCCCTCCATGCACAAATTTTGTGTACCAGGCCTCTAGTCCACTAGAATGACTGGAACAACTGGTCATTACAACACGCACTGACCACCAGGGGGCAGACACTCAGTGCAGGAGCTGCCCCCTGGTGGTCAGTGCACTGCTACAGCCAATCTCCACTGGCTGGCCAACCTCCCACAGTCCCTCCCCCACTGGTCAGCCAATCTCCTGCCATCTACCCCTCCCCCCATGCACAAATTAATGCACCAGGCCTCTAGTTGTTAATAAAAGTCTATGACAACAGAAACCACACTAGTTAGTTTAATAGTGATAATTTAACACTTTGTAATTGGGCATTTTCCTGCCAAATCGCGTGCTTCACTGTGTGGTAGTGTTCAAAACACTTTCCTTTGTGCAGGGGTACATTATAAAACTTGCACATGTACCGCGTTTCACTGCGTAGTTTATGAGCGGCACACACACGACAACGACGTAAAACATTTTTATTTTTGCCGGTTCCAACTAGAGGTTCCAGTTTATGTTTCCTCATGTCCATTGACAGTCTCCCTGGTGGATCCGATTTTACTCATTTCCCGCAAAAAAAAAAAAATGTGTTAATATAGAGAATTGGTTAAAGTGCTCAAAATGCTTTTTCTAAAGACATCGCAAAGATAGTAAAGGGAGTAAGCAGCTACCAGGTATTATCATTAAGTTTGGGAAAGGAAAAGTGAATGAGGATTAGAAGCCCAAAGCTTGAAAAGAGATTTCTGAGGAGGTCTCAGTCCTCTTAGGAAGGGAGAAGAGGCTCAGAAGAGCTGAAAGCTAGGCCATGGAATGGAAGATGCTGCCTGGCTGATGCTGGTACTCAGAAGCTCAGCGCTTGGCAGAGATGAGCCCAGATCTCTAAGGAGAAACTTCTTCTCAACCAGAATGGATTCATTTAAGGGAACATAATGAGGTTGTGTTGGGAAATGTGTTTTTAAAAGGCGGGAAACTGGAACTAAGTGCTGTTCCCAGAGTGTGTAGCTATTGCTAGGACAGGACTGTCAGGAACAACACCAGCATCTCAAAGCAGAGAACAGATTAATTACCAGCAGGGTGAATGCTTTCTGCTACTCATCCCCTATATACAGTCTTTTCAGGGTGCATGTTAGAATGCCACATAATAACGACATCAATGCCATGCTTTCACCTAAAAATATTCAATGATCTTTTTGACAGATGATGATGTTCTCATCTACACCCTAAAAAGGGCATCAGAAAATCCAGTTGGCCAGAGAATCCATCACGAGATACTGTTAATTACTGTACTCCCCACATTCAGTCCTGGTCCCACTGAATATTCTGTACCCTAAAGACAAACATAAAAAGTTAACTACCCATGACAATTCTTAATAAAATAATAAAGATGAGAATAAAAGTGGGACAAAGTAACCTGCACACACGAACACACACACTCAACATGCTGGGGAAAACGCAGAGCTGCTACAGTACTTGTTTTTGTAATCAGTCGTGAAGCTGCAGCTGACACAGGCCCTGCCTTGCAGAATTTGCTGCTCTCTGTAGTGTAAACACTACCATCATCCAAGGTGATGTCACTGAACACAGAGTTGAGAAACAACCCACATAATCGGTGCTTGGGAGTCCATGTGCATCTGCTCCAGTACACCACAGCCTTCAGAGTACTGGCCTTTAAATCAGCATCTGTCATTTTGTATTCCCCATGTCATACAAGCAAGAGGCAAAAGATGATAGGCCAGGGTGATCGGGCATAATAAGTAAGAATAAATTGTGGTTTCTGCCATACAATTGCGGGGAGGCAATCTGGAACTTCTGGGATTCTGTAGGGTCTCCTCTTATCCTATATAATAAAAGGGTAATATGCAAATTGACCTTAATAGCAGAATGACTGGGAATGACTGGTCACTATGACACACACTGACCACCAGGGGGCAGACGCCCAATGCAGGTGCTGCCCCTGGTGGTCAGTGCACTCCCACAGGGGTAGCTCTGTTCAGCCACAAGCCAGCTGTTGACTGCCAGTACAGTGGTGGTGGTGGGAGCCTCTCCTGCCTCCTCAGTAGCACTAAGGATGTCCGACTGCAGCTTAGGCTTGCTCCCCGCTGGCAAGTGGACATCCTCCAAGGACTCCTGGGCTGCCAGAGGGATGTCTGACTACCAGCTTAGGCTCCCCCCAGTAGCAGGCCTAAGCCAGCAGGTGGACATCCCCCAAGGGGTCCCAGACTTCGAGAGGGCACAGGCTGGGCTGAGGGACACCCTCCCCCCCAGAGTGCACAAATTTTTGTGCACTGGGCCTCTAGTTATTGTCATAAAGCAATTAAAAATTAGAGCAAGACAAACATATGCACAAATAAATAAGCCCACAAACAGACAGACAAATGATATAGGTCCACTCATGATTCAAACCCTTCAGGAATCAACATTTAAATTACTACTGGGTAAAGAACTTCAGCCAGATGGGAGCCAGTATCACAATCTCAATGACTATTAATTAGTGTCCCCCAAAACTAATAGAATTACTGACACATTTAAGTAGTCAATAAATATTTTCCACCAGAATAAAATTGACCTACAAGGGCAATTATATAAATTGTCATTAAGCCAAATGCTGTTTTCCAAACTAATTTATGATATACATAATGACTTTGGGTTTGAAAGTCCATTGTTAGTTCCACTTAAATGTTTGCCAAAATAGGACCAAACAAAAAGTGATTGAATTAACTTTGGCAACTTGACAGAAATATGAGTAATCCTAATTTCATATTCCCAAATTCCTCACTTTGCTTCTTATTATACCACTGGAAGGGACTCTGGAGAACTAAACAGAAAATATTCACCTTCAACTGACTAAGAGCAGGTGCAGGAAAAAAAGCCATTAATTTGTCTACTGAGCTCAAGGAAAGCATAGCACCTCCTTCCTCTGATAGGTATTGTCTATTGATTCTCAGCGTCATCCCTGCCCTTCGACGCTTTCTCAAACACCTCAGGCGAAGGAAACTAAAAGCCACATTTTCGAGACTCCTTCGCCAGCTGAAAGGTGGAGAGGAGGAGGAGGCAGGAGTAACCTGTGGCAACTGCAGCCAGATGTGTGGACATCAGCAGGCAAGCTGCACATGAAGGGTATCTTTAGCACCACTGAACTCTTCCTGAGTACCATCCGCTTCAGGGCCCATGCCTGTGAGATCGTTAGAGGAAGCTTCCTGGGGTTTCCGGACTCCTCCTGAAAATAACCCACCTTGTATTCGCAGGCAGCTGAGGTCACTGGTAACGATTCGTTCTTTATTTTCATTTCCTGAAAGTGCTTTCTCCACCACCACATCCTCAGCTCTTGCAATGGTTTGGAAAGCCTGTTATTATCCATGTAAATGTCCTTCTTGTTTCAGATTAATCTAGAATGAATGACTTCTGAATAATACACCATTCCATCCCATACTTTTTTCCCTTATAAGTGGCATGATAGAGATGGATGAAGCAGAAGGAAGCAAAAGAGAAGGCAGAAGAGATTGATATTTGTTGACTAGTCTTTGAAATGAATGCCAAGCTTTCCTAGTCCCTGGGATCCTTGGAGAATGATCAGATAAACATTTGTCAGAAAATACTGAAATACAGTATTGTTCTAGGAGTCTAGTAGTCACTTGTAAAATTACTTTTAATGCTACTTCTATGCACCATCAGGTAGCAACTAAGGAGTAGGCGTTCTGAACCATTATGGAATTGCTATTAAATTATCTAAAATATGATAGAATAATAGAGGTAAACATATTGATAGCTTACATTAGGACTTTACAATGCTTCAAGGTACAAGTTCCTCATAAAACATTCACTATAGAAGCAGTATCCTATAATTATGTCCATACTTCCAGTGATTTCCAAATGACTTAAAAAGTACCAATCAGCATATGTGCAATATACATGGAATATTTTACATATGCAAGACCCTATGCTGTGCATATACTTTGAGACATACCAAAATGTATCATTGACATGTTCCCTTATTTTACAGAGACCTCCATAGTCACTCTTAATTCTTCCATTTAATCCATCAGCCTCTAGCTATAGGTTCTAACTAAAAATATATCTCAAATGTGCCTATTCCTTTTCCTCTGCATTGCATCCAGTCTGGCTAAGCAATGATCATCTCCCACAGACCTGCCCCCTCACTCCTGCTCTCCACTTTCTCTTCCTCCCTCCTCCCAACCCCCCCGCCATCCAACCTAATTTATACTTGGCACACAGAGTATACTTTTAAAACATAAATCAGATCATGTTATAGAATTTTCAGGGCTTCTTCTTTCTTCTCTGATAAAGCAAGATAGCCAGCAGGATGGACTCCTGCACACATCTGAAGCCTTATTGGGTGCCCAGCCACCCTGTCCTCCTGTCTCTACCTCCCTTCTCAGCTTTAGCACCTAGGCACTCACTGTTCTCTCTCCCCGGTAAATTCCTCCCCCTTGCTTTCATGAAAGCTTTATATTTTGAAATAATTTCTAATTTACATAAAAATCACCAGGTAATATTAAGGTTTTTACATATTTTGTCCAGATTAAGGCAACTTGTTTTCATAATCAGAGTAAAATTATCACAATGCAAAAATTACTATTGACCAAATTTTCATTAAATATTATCACGTAATCCACAAAATCCATAATAATTTGCTGTAGAGAACTAAGATCCAACCCAGAATTTTATGATGAACTTAATTGATGTCACATTAGCCTTTTTTAAGCTGAAGGTGTTTCTCAGTCTCTCTTTGTAGCTCATGTCTTTGACAGGTTTAACGACTACAGAGCAGTTGCCCTGCAGACCTTTTATGTGGATGCATGTTCTCATTATATTGTATTAGAAAGTACACTAAGGCTAACTGTAATTTCACTGGTGCTGTCAGCCTTTATTGTTTGGTTAAGACAGTCCCTGATTTCTACTGCGCGGAATTAATTATCAATGTACTAGGGGCCCGGTGCCAATAATTTGTGCACTCAGGGGTGCCCCTCAGCCCGGCCTGTGCCCTCTCACAGTCTGGGACCCCTCGGGGGATGTCCACCTGCTGGCATGCCTGGCCAGGCTGGGTGAGGGGCTGATGGCTGTTTGCAAGCTGGCCAAGCCCGCCCCGCCCACCCCACAGCCTGCATCTCACCTGCCTCCATGGCTGCTGGCCTCCATCTTGGCTGAGTTAATTTGCATACAGCCTCTCTGATTGGCTGGTGGGCGTGGCGTGGCTGGTGGACATGGCTTAGGCATCCTGGGGAGATGGTTAATTTCAATATTACTCTTTTATTAAAGAAGATTTATTAATAATAATTTAAAGGTATTTGGTGGAAATATATTTTGATACTCTGTGAATATTCTGGTCCTCTTCAATTTTTGCATTTATTCATGATGCTTGCATAAATTATCAGTATGAAAGTGCAGATGCTGATATTCTGACTTCAGCATTCCTTTTATTTATTTATTTAAAATATATTTTATTGATTTTTTTACAGAGAGGAAGGGAGAGGGGTAGAGAGTTAGAAACATCAATGAGAGAAAAACATTGATCAGCTGCCTCCTGCACACCCCCTACTGGGAATGTGCCCGCAACCAAGGTACGTGCCCTTGACTAGAATCGAACCCAGGACCCCTCAGTCTGCAGGCTGATGCTCTATCCACTGAGCTAAACCGGTTAGGCTGCATTCCTTTTATTTAAAGTAAAACTTACTGTCTCTTCAACTTAATGCATGGTTACTTATTTTTGTATATATGGATTTTGAATTTCTGGTTTACTCAACGTATTAACAGTTGTTACTTTTGTTTTTTATTTGATGTTAACATTTTCTCAAAGTTGGTCAGTGGAAGCCTTTTCAAAGTTGTTGCTGTATCATTTTGACACATTGCCATCATTCTTTTAGCACTTCCTTGTTCCCAGCCCAAGGAGTTGTCTGAAGTTCGTCCTGTATTTTCCTTGCCCAAGCCCTGGAGACAGCCACTTCTTTATACAGCCCTAGTATATTTTAGTGGAGAGCAGTGCTTGTAAATCAAACTCTCAGTGCTACTTGTGGTAAATGGTACATCACTACTCAGTGGCTGGTCGGTGGAGAGACATACGTTTATAAATAGACATACATTTTCATCTATTACATCTATTTCTATACCTACTTATCTATAATTTATTTTTAAAATCATAATTTCACACTGCTAACTCCAAATCTAGTCACCTCTTTCTATGTTTGTAACTCCTTATCTTCCATTTATTTGCTTATTTTCTTCACCCCCCCCCCTCTAATTTACATGTATCAATATTCCAGCAGTTTTAGGAAAAGCTCATTACCTACTAAGGAGGAAAAGAAAAAGGAAAAGGGAGGAGAAAGGAGGGAACCTCACCATATTTTTTAATCACTTCATTTTTATTCATTCTAGCTCAAATGCAATCATATTTAAAATAGACTCTTTTTACACAGTGACACACAGGTCAAAAGTAAAAATATAAGATCAACTACCTGGTTTTTACAAATGTGTGAAATTTTGATGTTTTATTTCAGTGAACTGGTTAAAATCTCTGTTCCTGGAGACCTGACTCTGCCATTTATTAGCTTGTGACCTAAGTCAACAAATATTAATCGTCAAATATAAAAAGGGGCTCATAATATTGAGATAGCTAACTCATATGGATTTTGTGAAGGATAAACTTTACATCAGAAATGCAAAGTTCTTGCTGTGAACTTTATTTGGCATAAAAATAGTAAAAAAAAAAATGTTAGTTGATTAAATATATTTTGGGTGTATTATTTTTTAAAAATATATTTTATTGATTTTTTACAGAGAGGAAGGGAAAGGGATAGAGAGTTAGAAACATGGATGAGAGAGAAACATTGATCATCTGCCTCCTGCACACTCCCCACAGGGGATGTGGTCACAACTAAGGTACATGTCCTTGATCGGAATCAAACCTGGGACCCTTGAGTCCACAGGCCGACGCTCTATCCACTGAGCCAAACTCGTTAGGGCATGGGTAGTATTATTGATATGAAGTTCAATTCATTTACATTTCTCAGATTTAATTTCCTAAAAAAATGTGTGTCCCCAAACTCATGGTCATATATTGTACAAGTATCATTACACTATCTGAAGATTTTTCTTAAGAAACATTATGAGTTTACACAATAAAAAATTGCATACTTGTGAGCATATTATCTGTAAAAGCATAATATGCTAATTAGACCGGACAGCTAAGTGACCCACTGAACGTCATTTTGGACTTCCTTCCAGACGAAGCCGTGGCAGTGGGGCAGAAGCAAAGGTGATTAGGGATGATCAGGCAGAAAGGTGAGCAGTTAGGGGCAATCAGGCAGGCAGTCAGAATGGTTAGGAGCCATGAGGCAGGCAGGCAGGTGAGCAATTAGGAGCCAGCAGTCCCAGGTTGTGAGAGGGATGTCCGACTGCCAGTTTAGGCCTGATCTTGCAGGCATACATCCCCTGAGGGATCCCAGATTACGAGAGGGTGCAGGCCAGGCTGAGGGAACTCCCCCCACATCATGCACAAATTTTGTGCACCAGGCCTCTAGTATAAAATAGTGTGAATACATTTATTTTGCTATATTATCTCTTACAAAGAGATACTCTTTATTTTCAAATGATTTATTTTCAAAAGATGATTCATGGCATTCTACACTCACAATACATACATACACACAATAAGTGTCAATACAATGATGGAAAAATTGGCTAATATATTTTAGCTACTTATATTTTAACAAGAGAAAAGTATTCTCAAAATATTTTACTAATGTTCAAAATTGCTACTGGAATATCAATACATTATGCTAATTTTATGGTTGCTTTTGTTAAAGAAAACAAGATCTGTAATTATTGTTTGTATTTTTGTTTTTAAGAATCAATTATGTTGGTCTTTTTATATTTTATACAGATTTTATTTCTATATACAAATATTTTTCTTTTAAAGTTAAATCATAATAAAGGTGTAAAACATACAGCTTTAAGCTATAAAAACAAAATTTTTACATAAATATACAACATCCGAAACACCAATTACTGTCACTTTACTTAGTCATAATGTACATGAATACTTGAAAACCTTGCATTATCGAAATGTGCTACTGCCCTCTTATGGAAGGTACTTGTATGACCCTCAGAAGTTTTTATATATCTCAAAGTGGAGAGAAAAAAAAAATTAAATATGGTTTAATTCTTTATATTCTATTCTATCCAATTATTATTTTTATTTTTTGTTAGTTAACTTCATTAGTATGAAACAGCATTTAAGAATTTTTACTTGTATAATTTTCTTTCTAAAATTAATCAACATAGAATTTCCACAAATTTATTTCTCAAAGAGTGCTCTTTGAATTTGAACCAGAGTTAGAATAGTATATTTAATGAAAAGCTGAAATATAATAGTTGAGTTTATGCTGGGTAAAAATACTCATTTTAATATTTAAACAATAGCTGCTTACCATGGTTGGTTAATCCATATGAAAAAAAGCTGAATAAGAAAATGTCGAAATAATAGTTGGTACTATATAACATGCACTATTTTATATGCATTGTTCTAGGTAAAAAGCATTCTACATACATTCCCCACAGTATTCTCATATCAATCACATAAGGTAGGTACTATATTATCCCTAATATACAGATGAGAAAAAGGAAGCGTGGAGAAGTATATGAATTAGTCACTTGAATACTTAGTTACAGAGATGGCATTTGAACCCAGGATACCTGTTTCCCTGTTTCTCAGTCCAAAAGGCTACTGGTACTCTATGATCAAGATAATTTATTTTAAAAATCTGATATATCTATCTATGACTCCTAAAAGGAACCCAAATATTGTCAGCTCATATCTTGTTAGATCATTTTAACAAATGAAATTGATAGATTAGTCTGATCCTACTTAATAAAAGTGTGGGCATCTGACATGGTCTTTTTTATTCTCTTCTAATGCTTCTTCCCTTTTCAATAACTCCTTCTCTCCTCTTCCTACCCCTTGACCCCAACCCACCCACCCACCCCAAAAAAAAAAACACCTAAAAAGCATGCATGACCATTCGGTGCCAAGTCCTATCTAAGTCCTCAAGATACAATTCTAAATAAAACAAAGTATCTAACCTTCGGCTAATGTGAGGAACAGAGAATTTGAATATAGTGGGGTGAGTGCTTGTCCAAATATAGACAGAGCAACAGAGCACAACAGGGCAAATAGCCCCATAAAGGAATACCATCTAAACTGAGAACTGAAAGATGTGTTGATTCTAGCAAAAGATAAAGAGATGGAGAGAAATGAAGATCAATCTGGACAGTATGTGCAAAGAAATGAATTAGAAGAAATTTAAGATTCAAAGAACTGTTAATATAGCACTTGTCCATGGCTGGGATGTAGAATATGCTGAAGAGATGAGCCAGAGGCAAGGCAGAAACTTATTTGTGAAAAACCAGGTCTATCATCGTAAACAGTTTGAGGGAAATGTAGAGCCTTAGAGAGATATTTAAGAAAATAGACCATAATTACACTAGATTCTCAGATCTAAATTTGTCAACATATATTATTCAACTTGCTTTCCATATATGTACCTATCATCCTGGCTATATTATCTTTATAGAGTGAGAAGAGGGTCCACATTGATCTGATTCCTTTGAGCCAATACAACAAACCATTTCTACCCCCATATGAAGGAGATTTTGGTATTTCTGTTCACAAAGTTCTGGTGCCTCAAACCTCATTCTTTCATTTGCTTCTTCTTCCCGATTTCTTCCTTAACTCTTTTTAAAAATATATCTTTATTGATTTCAGAGAGGAAGGGAGAGGGAGAGAAACATCAATGATGAAAGAGAATCATTGATCATTGGCTGCCTCCTGCACCCCGCCCCCCCTTCTCCCGTGATTGAACTAAATTGCCTTGTCAGGGAATTGAATAGTAGCATTGTGGTTCATGGGTTGGTGCTCCATCACTGAGCCATGCAGGCTGGGCCTAACTCTCTGACTCTTGACTTTCGGGCTGCATTTTCTGTCTTCAGTCTTGCATTCATTCGTTAGATCCTGTAATATATTTGGCTTCTCTAATTGGCTGTATTTTATATGTAGCATTGGCTTAGGAAATGTTTTGGAATGGAACAGAAGTATATAATGCCTTAGCCATTTATAAATTAAGAGGCTTAATTTTTCTTGGCATCTCACAACTATTCTTACATATAGGAAAATACTTATATGTGATTTGATTTTTAAGTATTTTGGAAAGTTCCAAGAATGTAAAGGATCACCTTCAGCATTGGAAGGATGCCTGAATATAATTACCACTTAATATGCACCAGCAACTGTGTTTAGCATTTTATTTTCCTTTATTCTCATAATAGCTATAGGTGGTAGAAACTATTAGTAAATCCACTTTACAGATAAGGAACTGAGACTCAGATTGGCTTGATGAATAGTCCAGAGTTATCTAATCTAATAAAAGTGTAATTTGAAATTGACAGTTTCTTCAGGATGCCTAGGCCATGCCCACCAGCCAATCAGAGCGACTGTATGCAAATTAACCCAGCCAACATGGAGGCTGGCAGTCACGGAGCTGAGTAAACAGGCAGCTTCCATTGCAGCAGAAGTAAAACTATTTGCCAGCCAGCTTGGATTCTCTTGGCTCTAGGCAACAACATATTTGCAACATTGTCTCAATTATAGAAGCCTCCGAGCTGAACCAAACAGCAGTCCTGCCTGCCACTACTTAAGGCAACATTCTTTCAATTTTAGAAACCACGAGCTGAAGCAGACAGGAGGCTTCCTTACCTGCCTAGGCCTTGGGTTAAAGGTACAGTGTATCAATTATAGAAGATAAATAAACCCCAGGAACCTGCTTCCAGTCAGCCTTGCTGGTACATTGGGTTAATGGGAGCTGTGGGCAGCCTGAAAGCCAGAAAACAGCCCTTAGTCCATCACCCAGGCTGGCCACATCTAAATAGGGTGAGGGTCCACACTGGGGGGGCTTGGCCAGCCTGCAAACAGCCATCAGCCCCTCACCCAGGCTGACCAGGCATGCCAGCATGTGGATATCCCCAGAGGGGTCCAAGACTGCGAGAGGGCACAGGCCAGGCTGAGGGACCTCCCGAGTGCACAAATTTTTTGTGCACTGGGCCCCAAGTCCTATATAATAAAAGAGTAATATGCAAATTAGGCATCACTCTATCACAAAGATGGCTTCCCCCCATAGCCACAAGATGGCTGTCCCCATAGCTACAAAATAGCAGAGCCCAGTCTGGCTCAGCCCCGCCACTGAAGTGGTCAGGCCTATTAGCCCGGCAGGTGGCAGGGGAGGCAGAGGGCCAAAGCAGTGGAACAGGCAATCAGAAAGGGCTGGGGGTCCCCTGACCAGGACAGAGGCCTCAAGCATGGGCAAGGGCAGAGCCAGTGATTGGAGGGGTATGAGGGTGCCCTCTCCAGGCATAAGGCCTGAGCCAGACCTGGTAGAGGCAAGGCCAGAGATCACAGGGTCCTGGGCTCCACAGAGCCAGTGATT
Organism: Murina feae; assembly: GCA_004026665.1. Lineage (NCBI taxonomy): Eukaryota > Metazoa > Chordata > Mammalia > Chiroptera > Vespertilionidae > Murina > Murina feae. Next base: position 30,579 of record PVJC01008188.1, on the reverse strand, counting down.
GGAGGGGCAGGGGCGGAGCCTGCAATCACAGGGGGTCTGGGCACCAGTGGAGCCAGCAAAGCAGGGGTCTGGTGGTCCACTGCCCAGGCCTGCTGCCTTGGCCAGAGGCTGCAGTGGGGCAAGGGCAGAACCGGCAATGGCAGGGGGCAGGATCAGAACTGGTGATTGCAGTGGCCTGGGCTCTGTGAAGCCGGCGATCAGAGGGGCTTGGGGGTCTTCTGCCCAGGCCTGCATCCTCAGGCAGAGACTTCAGGCCTGGGCAGGAGTGGAGCTGGGATTGGAGGGGCAGGGATGGAGCCAGTGATCAGAGTGAACTACAGAGGAAACACCTTTTCTTAACACTCATTGGCTAAGCTCCCAGTATGCCACTGGTAATACTCTCAGTAACTTGGGTAATAAGAATCCCTAAAGGCAATCTAGGGTTTTTCCACCACACTCCTGGAGGGAAAAAAAATGAAGGTCCACTGCTGGAGGGCTAAGAAATGTCATATCCTGCCTTAGCCAGTTTGGCTCAGTGCATAATGCCTCAGCCTGCTGACTGCAGGGTCTGGGTTCAATTCTGACCAAGGGCATTTACCTAGGTTGCAGGCTCCTCCCTGCCTGGGGCCCAGGTCAGGGCACATGCGGGAGGCAACCAATCATAGTGTTCCTCTCACTTTGAAGTTTCTCTCTGCTTTTCCCTTCTCTTCCACATTCTCTAAAAATCAATGGAAACATATCCTCAGGTGAGGATAAAGAAAAGAAAGAAAGGTCATAGCCTATGAAAGACACATCTTGAAAATGCCTAAAGAAAGTTATCATTTCTTCATGGTGAAGGGACTGGAGTCCATGTTGATGAAAACACCTTGGTGGCTGCAGTGACTGGCAGTGGCTGCAGCAGTGGGGTGATGGGCTGGTGGCTTCTCCTGATTAGCCCAGTTGCCTCCCACAAAGGGAGGCCTGACTGCAGCTTAGGCCTGCTCCCCAAGGGGAGTAGAAAATGGGCCTAAGCCATCAGTAGGACACCACCTCTAGGTTTCCAATATGTGAGAGGGGGCAGGCTGGGTTGAGGAACCCTCTCCCCCCTCCCCCGCCAGTGCATGAATTTCACATTAATAAATGGTAAAACTCATATTAAGAAAAATATAAATCTGAATTCAGGATCAAAGAGTTCTTGTTTTATATATGTTTCATATAAGTAAAATTGAAATATTTGCATATTGCCTTTTGTAAACTTGGGATTCATTTTTAATGAAATATTACCCAAACTAAAAACTGAAAAAAGTGAATCCACTTTAAATTGAATACAAGGGGATGGAATAGAACAGAAGCCCTTTCCACTGCCACCCTCCCTCCAACTGGGGCTCCCTGGATTAAAGGGGGGCACTGATTTGACACTGTACTCTCTATGAAATGGGGCAATTGTCCCTGGAGGTAGAGCTAAAAAGCTAAAACTTTTACTAGTCATTTACGCCTTGACTAGTAGATGTGAATTAGGGAGAAGGCGAAGAGGGCGGAAGAAGGCTAGAGAACACTGCGGCCTAAGTGTGGGCAAGGAGAGAGGAAAGAGCCAAGCTGACTTTAAGTTTAGGGCTAACCAAGTCAATCCTATAAACACCCAACTTAGATGGTGTTAATACGAATTAGGGACGCAATAGCTAACTTCTCTATATCTAGCGGCCCAGGTTTAAAAATTAGAACTCTTAAATGAAATGATTACATTCCACTGTTTCAAAAGTTTGGACTACAATGTTCAGCAGCTGAGTCTCTATATTTTCAGATCCGTGTTCCCTGAAACATGCTATGCTTTTTACAACATGAATGACAAGTGAGGCTATTTCTCTAGCTGTCCCATAGCTTATGCTCAGCGATTAACCCTTTCTCAACCTGTTCCCTGGTGCTTTTGAAGATGGGGCTTCTGTTAGCCATTTGAAGGTAACAGGTCCTCATATTGTCTTTGTGTGAAACCAACTGGACAAACCTAAAGCCTCGACAGCACAAGCTCCAAATCAGCCTTGAGAGCTAATCAATAAGAGCAGACAGGGTTGTCATGCCTGGTTGATCAGTGAAGGCTAAAGCAGCAAGACCCCACAGTGCAGTCCTGTGTCTGGTTAACACAGGTAAGCTCTTTTGCTGGAAATATCTCCCTGTTTTCTCTGAACAGACTAAAACTGCTTTGTTTTTATTAATGATATACAGGGAGTACTTTTTTTTTTTCTATTAAAAGACAGACTCACAAACCTATAAATTACTTTTTGATTACTTTAACAATAATGTAAAGATAAATTTATGTTCAAACTATTGGCAAATCATCATTATTTTCACTCAGAAATAGCATCATTTAATGCAAAATTATTCTCTCCTTATTTTAAAAATATCCTTCATGGTGTTAACATTACCTGAAATTATTCTATCATGAAAAATAAATACTTATGTCTTAATCACATACAACAATTGAATTCCCATGAAACAAACTGCTTGTGAAATGTCAAGTTTTTGTTTGTGTTTTCATTTCATGGCAAAATCAAGGAAAAATCTCTAAACTAGAGCTTATCATCATTGTATGTGTTATAGAGTGTACGTTTGTGGGGAAAATATCCCCCCAAAAGGGATTTTTCTATCAATCAACACCATCCTGGAAGCATTTTACTGACTCTGACTGAAAATAGAGAACTAATTCTAATAGTGTTATTTAAATAAATTGAATTTGAAAAATTAAAATATTTTTACAAATTCAAGTTTGGGATATGGACAACTGCAGTTTCTAAGAGAAAATACGTACATTAACCCCAAAGCGATGACAGAAAAGCGTGTTCTCGTTACTGTGGGCCATCGGTAAACCTCAACGGAGCGGGAGCTTGCAGGATGGGCTTTGTTTGGGTAAGTTGTTTGACTTGGGATTTGTTTGAATATAAATATTTCATGAAGAGGCGGGGGAAAAATCAAAGTGAAACGTTTTGAATGAAAAAATCCCCTTAATACTGTATGGATATTAAGTATGACTATGAGGTGAAAAAAACTATGGGATAAATTCCATATGATAATAAAATATATATTATAAATAATTAGATTTATTCTACTGAATCTAAGTTCTAGAATCAGCTTATTGGTGATCACACTTGGCTAAAAAATACGAGAGTAAATGCTTCTATTTCAAATTGAAACTGGGCTTGAAAAGGTCCTGCTGCTCATCAATACCAGAGTCAAATAAGTAGAGACAAGATTGAATCTTTGTGGTGCTTTTTATTATTCAGATGACTGGCTGTCTGAGAGAGTGGCAGGTGTAATACTTTGAAAAGACTGCTCTGACATTTCATTTCAAGCCAGTGCTTACATAAGGTTGGAGGGTGGGTACAAAAATCTACAACTAGGAAGTCCCCAGGGCCATCCTTCTATCGTTGTCCTTGCTCAGTTAGCCTCGGAACGCTGCCTCCTCTCAGGTAGGTTCGACCTTTGATCCACGCATAATATGTATCTTCTTTTTAGTGTCCAGCTCATCTGGCCTTTCAGGTACGTTTGTCTTTGATTCCTGACTTCCTTCTGGCGACACATGCTTCAGTTCCCCAGGTTCTGTAAGAAAAATCTCTTTTGCATGTGTATAAAGATAAAACAACTGAGAGTCTATTACATGCCCCTCCCCTATCAAAATGGCTTGTTGATATTCTACATTGACATTGTATTACTTTATACAGAAAAAAAAATATTGAGATGATTAAATCTCTTATAGGATTATTTACAAAAGGGCTTAATTAAAATAATTCTACCCAAATATCTATTAAGAAAGCAGACAATCAATAAATTTCTACTTGCTTTCCCCTCCCAGAGATTTGACCGTCCAGATCCTCTCTGACCTTAAATCTCCTAATTTGATCATCTAAATGTTTACCCAAAATAAAGCAAACCTTAAAATGAAAGGGAAAAAATATACTACTGACAAAAGAGTTCTTTGGAGAAATGAATATAGGTTAGACCTCTGCCTCTGTGAATTTGATGTATCTGGTTAATAATGTGGGTAAAGTCCAGCCAGTGCTACTCAGTGGTTGAGCATCAACCTATGAGCCAGGAGGCCACGGTTTGGTTCCTGGTCAGGGCACATGCCTGGGTTGCAGGCTTGATTCTCAGTAGGGGACATGCAGGAGGCAGCTGATTAATAGATGATTCTCTTTCAACATTATGTTTCTATTTCTCCTTCTCCCTTCCTCTCTCCAAAATCAATAAAAACCCATTTTAAAAAGAATAATGATATGGGTAACTGCTTGTGGTGAACAGATAAAATGAATGTCATCATTGCTTACAAATGTAAGTTTTACTCATTCGTTTCAAATTTGGGTGCTCTGGGGTATCATGTTCTGTTTTTTTTGTTTGTTTGTTTGTTTGTTTGTTTTGCTGCTTATTTTATAAGCATTCCTTTAAAGAACAGTAAAATGAGATATTTTTGCAGCCCTTTAAATAATGTTTCTTTTTTATTGAGAAAATTGTATTCTTAGAAATATGTCAATCTCTTCTAAAGAAGCTTTACCTTCCTTAGTACACAACGGACTATGCCCTGAAAAGGCCATCAATGGGAGCAGAATAGCAACGGAAATATCACCATTAATCTACAGGCTTGGCTCCTTTTACGTACATGGAGGCACATATGGCATTGCCTAGGCACCACATGGCATATTTCTTGCTGTTCTTATCAATCAGGTGTTTTGTTTTTGGTGGTGGTGGTGTGGTAATACATACATCTGTGTGTTTTGATAATGGTGCCAGGAATCACTGTGGTATGCTAAAACATTAGTAGAATTCAAAAGACATTTTAGGACGAGAAAATGTTTCAGCTGCTTTCCTCTTTTTACCTCCACATGATAAGCATTCTTAAGGCAATGTTTTAGGTGGGAATGCATATCAGGATAACTAGTAAATCAGCCAATTTTGGAGTCAGTCATTTGAGGCAAAATAACATATGGAACATTTTACTTCGGTTCTAAGTTATAAAGGTAAAAATGTGCTATGCTCAGTAATGGATAGCTTATGGAAAGTGTTATCTTTAATGTTTCCAACAGTTTTCTAGAATTTTATGGTTTATCCTTTTTGTCAACACATTATGGCTCAAAAAATTTACAACTAAAGTGTATGGAAAAAAAATCCATGTAATTGCTATTGATTTTATTCATAGTCAATCAAGATAAATAGGAATCTCTTTGGGATTGTTCAGGAAACAGTGACCAGAACAAAATTAAAAAGAGAATGATATTGTACTTTCAAAGGGTTTATTATAAATTCCAGATTCTACCCACCAAATTTTTTCACCCCTTATCACAGTTATGGCATTATTTTCTTTCTCTTTCAAAACAACTGAGGTTCATATTTTACTTGTACTTCTTTTTATATTTTTCATATCCATAGTACCTAACTAAAAATAAACATTACAATATTTTTTGTTTGTTTTTTAATATTCATGTCCTGTATCCAATCCTAAAAGGATTCCAATTCAGTGTGTTTAAAATATAAAGAAAGGGCACAGGTAACTCAAAAGCATAATTATCCTGAATGATAAAAGGCTAATATGCAAATTGTCTCCTCGGGCAGGAGTTTGACCAACAGGGAGTTCAACTGCCAACCTCCTACATCGGTTCTCCCCGGCCACAATTGGGCGGGCCAGACCCCACCCATGCACGAATTCGTGCACTGGGCCTCTAGTATTTAATGACATTGTATCTTGATCTTAAACTTTCTGCAATCATGTACACATTTGAAGATTTGATGAAAAAGGAAACTTCTGCTTAAAAATGCACATAAACAGAGACACATGGAAATCAAATATACTTTCATAAAATTACATCCTAAGACTTCATTGCACCAATATGTTAGACTATCACATTGTGACTCTAATATGTAATAGTAATTTTTTTTCTGTTTTCCTTATATTCCAGTCTGCACACTCCATCGGTCCTCCTGACACTCCCCAGCCTGCCTTTATATTTGAAGATACACAATACTTGGCTATGTTATGTTCAGGGGCAAGTTTACACCATAGTTTACAGAAGTAGTGGAAAGTAATATAAAAACAAGTAGCCTCAAATTTTAGAGTGCAGAGAAGAATAATTCATACTACCATTAAATACTACACTGCCTGGGAAAGGGTGGGGAAGGGGTGTCCATGAGGAAGGAGATAAACTGAAGATGGATAATTCATATTCTATTTACAGTGGTGCATGGCTTGCCACTAAGAATAAGATAGATTTTAGGTGAATAGATTCTGAAAGAAAGGAGGAGCAAATAAATGAATGGATAGATAAAGAACTGGCTAATGGAAATAAACAAAAGGAGAGACCTTGTCTATTCAGTTTTGACTTCTCTGGTCAGTCTCCTCATCTGCCAAGTGAGGGCATTAGAAACAGTTTAAAGTCTCTTCCTTCTCAAAAATGGGATTCCTATATTCTTCTTATAACTCTATGAATAGAAATGTAAACAGGTGGAGACCTAATTTCCTAGTGGAAAACAAGTATTCAAACTATAATTAAAAGCCATGTGACAAGAGAGGGAGGGGGAAAAAAAGATGCTTATTTGGCAATGTAACATGATAAGTTAAAGGCTGGAAGATAAACTATTTGCTATAAACTTTTTAATATTGGGACAGCTTATAAACATATTTCTTCAGCACTAAAGATATATAAAATGTATATTATTTCAACTTCTAAAATAACAAAGCAGATCTATGTGTCTTCATATGAAACACTGTCCAGAATAAGTTATTCATAGAAATAAATAAGATTCAGAAGAAAGAATGCTAAATGCTGTCAGTTATATAATGTGTGTTTATAGAACATTTCCACAAGGATAAGTAGTAAACTGGCAATGGGAGCTGCCTTCAAAGGTGGGAACTAGGAGGCTAGGAGAAATTTTAGGGGAGATATTGCTTCACACTGCACTGTTGTAATTTTTGAATTTGTATATGTGCATTATTGCCTACCTATAAAATATTTTAGAGATACAAAATATACTGAATATGTAAAGCAAAAAACTAAAAACTTTAATCACCAGTATAATTCTATTTTAAATGCTGTGATGCAGTCTGTAATATATGTCTATAGCAGACCAAGAATATTTGGCAAAAAGAAATCAATGGATATGATGTAATACTATCTCCCATTTTTTCTGCTTTATGCATCATTTAAAAATATAACTAATATATTTTTATAGTTATAAATGAAAGACTTTTAATGATATGATATTCAGTGGAGTTCTCCTGCTTCATCTAATTTCATATATACAACAGTTTCATAAAAAATCATCATACTTTTTTATGCTTCTGAGACAATACTGACCAGCAACCTGTCAACTGTATATGTGGTTTCCTGGGAGACTACAAGTATTTTTTCCAAGAATTGTGGGACCACATCAAAACACCATTTCACCATAATACTCTACTTTGCTGTTGTCTGCAAAGTAGGGGTAACTCTGTTAATCAAATACTGATCCTACTTGAAATATGATGGCTAATTATGATGAAATTCCTAAGTGCTGACTGAAATGCAAAGTAATCCAGTTCAAGTGATACAAGAAAATCAATGTGAAAAACAAATATCATTTTAAAATTTTATTTGTAGCTTAAAATGTAATGCCATACAATATTAACAATCACTTAAAAAAGGATTCATCCTATATAATAAAAGGGTAATATGCAAATTGACCCTAACAGCAGAACAACTGGGAATGACTGGTCACTATGACACACGCTGACCACCAGGGGGCAGACACTCAATGCAGGAGCTGCCCCTTGGTGGTCAGTGCACTCCCACAGAGGGAGCTCTGCTCGGCCACAAACCAGGCTGTTACCTGCCAGCACAGCAGTGGTGGTGGGAGCCTCTCCCACCTCCTCAGCAGAGCTAAGGATGTCTGACTACAGCTTAGGCCTGCTTCCCACTGGCAAGTGGACATCCCCCAAGGGCTGCCAGCTTAGGCCCAATTCCCCAGGGAGTGGGCCTAAGCCAGCAGGTGGACATCTCCTGAGGGCACATCTCCAGATTGCTAGAGGGTATAGGCCGGGCTGAGGGACCCCCCACCTCCCGAGTGGACAAATTTTTGTACACCGGGCCTCTAATATTTGCATAAAATGGAAGCAAAACAGAAATATATGAAATAAAATGCCATCTTGCTTCAAGTTTTCAAATCAGTACTTAGAATACTAATATACATATATATACATAGCAAGTATATTGTATAAATATACTATAAGTAATATTGAATCCACAATAAACATCAAGTAGGTTTTTTAGGCACGCGGCATAGAAAAATGCAGAATTTGCATAATTCTTGAGAGTGCTAAGTGACTCACACTTACATCATTTTCACACATATTTCACACAAAATATACAGCCATCATACACATGATCCTGAATATAACCTTTCATCCCAACATTAGTGCCTTCTTATTCTTTGATACTATTGCACTATACAGCAATCGCATAAGAAAATATTTTGCAGTTTTCCTCAACTAATTGCCTGACAAGGTATCAATGCAACCAAAATAAGTACAGCCTATCTACACGAAACACAGAAATGTGCTGAGAGGTACCAACTTACAGAACTGTTCATCATAATACTGGGAGTTACCCTAAAGGCAAACTTATGCATTTTAAAGTGTGTACACCATTTTTTGAATTGCAAATGCCGTTGCATCCAGAAATTATTAGAAACTGAGGTAACACCTGTTTTTGCAGAGAAAGACATACTTGAAATATCACCAAAAGTATTTTTAAAAATTCTGACAAACATGAACCTCAGTCCCTGTAAGCTTTGTCTGCCACTCTTCCTGTGCAAGTGTAAACTGAAGAATGCAAAGGAACACACCAGCTGAATTTACATACACTGTTAGTGTTAAAGATCACAGCCATGGAACACCTGAGATCGCCCTCTGATAAGTGAAGCCTAAAGCTTCTCTTCATGAAGCCAATGCTCATTAGTAGAAATTAACCAAAATAAAACCACTGATCCAACACCCCCACCCCCAGCTACAAGTCACATTCCGGCATATCCGGCATATCTGCCACATCTGCCATCAAATACCCTATTCCATATCGCCCATTGGGAGCAGTGTCCAAAGTCGGTGATCCACTCTGTTTCCGATAAATATTTTTACCCAAATTTGGAGATGACATTTCGCTTGGTATCTTTCCATGAATGAGGCTTGCATCATCTCCCTCCAAGTTTACAGACTCCTTTAGTACCCTTCCTCTCTTATAGGCCACAGAGGCTAAATTACCGGAGCTATTGTCCATAAGGTTGCAGGCACGAATGATGAAGACAGCCGGGATGGGGAGTAGTGCTACGATTACCAGAGATATACAGATAACCACTGCCCACGCTGGAAATTTCAGAAATTCCTTAGATGCCTGTTAACACCAAAATATGTGTTAATAATCAATTTTCTCTGCAAGTACGGAAAAAATATTATATTTGTCTCAGGTTTGTAAGCAAGGAATTCGACCTGTTCTTGTGACTTACTATGCCCAGTAGAATGGTGTGGGAGTGACACTAAGCAACTTCAAGGTAAGACCTTAAAGGCCTTGCAATTTCTGCTCGTTTGATAGAATGCTGCCATTAGTCGTGTTAGTTGGAAGAAGCCAAGAATGAAAAATTACAGAGACACTGTCTCTTCAAGTTTAATCAACTGCATGAGTTAGCTCAGGCAAGACCAAAAGAAGACTCATCCAGCTCACCCATAGCACCCAAGAAATAATAATCAGCATTGCTTTCAATTGTGAGATTCAGGAGGTAGTTTGTTATTAAGCAATAGATACCTGTTACATATGCCATATTGACTTTCTGAAATCTAAGTTTTATCGCATTTCTGGGGTTTTGGTGAGCGATAACAGACTTGTTTATGCCCAGTCATGAATTCAGTTGTTATTATATAGAATTATTGACCATAGAATAAAGGTCAGAGATACTTCTGAAAAACAAGCAGTCTAACTTTATAACATCCCATGTATACATAATGGTTGCATTATGATACGGGTAATGCAGCCTGACGACAGAACTGAAATCGTTATTGCTAATATAAAATGGTTATAACAAAATATTACTTCGATAGTTGTTTACTTCATATCTATATGGCTAATGCATCTTTTCATCAGAAAATAGTATCTGGGATATGATTTAATAAGCGGAAATATTTCTGGTGGTTTGAGCAATATGTTTTCTAGTTAAGGGCTGAATAATTATTGGTTCATCTATGTGGTGACATGAATAAAGCTACTTTAATGAAAAACAAATTAGTATTTGATGTAATCTACAATGTATAAAAAAATCAAGCATGTTTGGGAATGAACAAAACATAAATCTCAAGATCCTTGCATAAAAGCAACACTAGTCATTAAATAGTAAAATATACTGTGAAGAAAGCAAAAGATAAAAACTTCCTTATTTTGTATTTTACCTTGTCTTTAATCCATGCATCATAGCCAGGAGAACTTAATACCATATTTATAGTAGTAGTTACTAGCAGGGATAATAGCACTAGAGGAGTAATATATAGCCACGAATAGTAGTAATATCTGTAGGGAGCAAAGCCCATCATATCTCTCAGCTCTTCCATAAATCTAAATAAAAAGAAGGCAATTACCTCTCAATTTTATGTATTATCTTATAAATGTACATTAGACCGATGACTTGACAGAGAATTAGACATGATACCATATAACATTTTATACTTATTAAAAAGTTACACTGGTAGATGATATACATTAAGATCATATAAAGTAAAATGGAACCAGTTAAATACATACTGTAATTTTTATTTAGGTAGGTAAATCACTCTTCAGCCAACTACTAAAATGTGTCCTTCTACTGACGATTTCCTACTCAATGAACACAGCATTAGCAATACTCTATCAAATTTCAGTACAATGCAGGTTAGAACTTGAGGGTAGCTTGATAGACTGTCCAGAAGGCTGGTTTTGAAATTAAAGTCTAAGTTAAAGTCCTGGCTCTACACCTAATGTACTAAGTCCTTCACACAGGAGGGCACATTCTTCATGTGACATGGATGCTATTAGTTACCACAGAGTATTTTTATGAAGTTTAAGAATCGGTTCATGTTAGACAGCCATTGCTACTATTGCTGTCTAGTACATGACTACAAAATGGAAGGTCCCCTACCTGGAGCTTTTGACAGAATAAAACATTCTCACTAAGCTTGCTCAATGTCACTATGTGCCTCACTGTGATGTGTGAGAGGGCTCTGGTCCTCATTCAACACACATTCCTACTTTACACAAACCTCTAATAAGCTTGATGATCTTATTGTTTTAGTCTATACATGTTCACTAGATAGCAACTTAAAAAAATTGAACAATATTTTGCCAAAAAGGCCTCCAGGAACATTTTTCTTCTGAGATGACTCTAATGCTTCATTGTGTAGATGGTAAGTCACTTGGTATCTCACTGAGCCTGCATTTTCTCATCTATAAAATGTAGATAACAATAACTCAAAACAATAAGGTTTGTGGAAAATAGCCACTAGATCTTGGATGTTTCTACTTGACAACCAGCATTAAATCAAAGCTCCAGAAATCGAGACTATATTACCATCTTCACAATTCTATGTAATTACCTAATGGGCAAATATGCCTTATTAAAATTGTTAAATAAAGAGGAGCCTTCAAAAGATTTCGTTTTCCCTGGCTTGTTTGGCTCAGTGGATAGAGCGTCGTCCTGCGGACTCAAGGGTCCCAGGTTCGATTCCGGTCAAGGGCCTGTACCTTGGTTGCAGGCACATCCCCAATAGGGGGTGTGCAGGAGGCAGCTGATCAATGTTTCTCTCTCATTGATGTTTCCAACTCTTTATCCCTCTCCCTTCCTCTCTTTAAAAAAATCAATAAAAATATATTTTTTAAAAAAAGATTTCATTTGTGGTATTTTCCCCCCTAATCATTTTTCTCCCCTTCTAAATTAAATAAACAATGTCAATTGGTGCTTCCAAAATAGAGATGAAAATATACTTACTTATCTGCGCCATAGACAAAGGATACAGCAATAATCTCAAAAATGACTATAAGTAGAAGCGGCAGTGTAGTAGAATAATCATCAAACATTGTAACAAAGTAATTTCCAGAGCGTTGCACAAACATCAGGCCAATACAAAATGCCAGAAAACAACAGATAACTGGACAAAAGAAATAAATGAAAAATTAAGCCCTTATTCAGAATCAAGTATTTTAAGTTGTATTATGAATTATTATATTCAAAATATAATTGTTTTCACTTTTGTAACTTGTCAATAATATGCATAGGCAATACCTTTCCTAATATTGTGGAATATTACATAGTGGTAGTAGTTACCTGGATTTAGCACACATTTAATGTAAATTCATTGTTAGACAGTACTAAAACCATCTCCCTTAGTCTGTGCAAACTTACTTACCAAGCACAAATAATAAGTGAGGTAAAATGTGAAGATTTAAAAAATATAAATCCCCATGCCTTTCGTATCTTTATTAAGAGCAAAAAGATCTTTTCAAGCAGAAAATGTTCATAGGTCATTCCTATGTGTTTTTTTTAATAGAGTTTTATTGATTTCAGAGAGGGGGGAGAAAGATAGAGAGATAGAAACATCAATGATGATAGAGAATCATTGATCGGCCTCCTCCTGCACACCCCAAACTAGGGATCAAGCCAACAACCTGGGAATTCAACCACTGAGCAACACTGACTGGGTGGTCATTCCTACTTTTAATAGCATTTTATAGTTTTGGAGGCTCTGAATTTTTGCATTAATGAGAGTAATGCAGCTTATAATAAAATTGTGATAAAATACATAGTTTTATATTTGACTGAAGTCTGGTTACTTTTAAAGCATAACTAAAAAAACTTATCAGGCCTGGCCCTAGCACCAACCCAAATCTATATTTTGATATTGCTTAACAGATTATTTGGGAATTTATACTAATAATAGCTTAGGCAGTCGTCACACCCTCACATCGTCCCAAGATGGCTGTCACAAGATGGCCATGCGCACAGTGGAGGTGGGGCCCAGCAGCTGCTCAGCACAGTGACGCCCGGGGTCCCATGGCTCCATGAGTCATGAAGGAGGCTGATCCTGGTATCTCTGTGGAAGAGGCGGGTCATGGCAGGGGAGGGCAGTTGTGGGCAATCAGGCTGGCAGGGGAGGACAGTTGGAGGCCATCAGGCTAGCAGGGGAGCAGTTAGGCATCAATCAAGTCGGCAGCAGAGTGGTTAAGGGGCTTATCAGGCTGGCAGGCAGGTGAGTGGGTTAGAAGCCAACAGTCCCAGGTTGTGAGAGGGATCACATATAGGAGAGGATGCAGCCAGGCTGAGGGACACCCCCCCTCTCCCATGCATGAATTTCATGCACCTGGCCTCTAGTACAATTATAACAGGATTGGGCTATCTGATTATCCAACTAAGAAGAACCATCTAAAAGGAATTTCTGCAGTAGAATCCAAAAAAGATGCAGAAACTTCTGACCACTAATATAAAAACTTAGAGAAACTTCTGGAGCCCATCTAATATTACCATAGCTTTGTTTGGCTTTTTATTTTCCCATGTGCATTAGTAGAGAAACCCTCAAAAATAAAAGATGACTGTGTTCTAGTTGTCCACCACCTTTTAACAGAGGCGAGCAAAAGCAAAAGAAGGTGAAAACACAGAAGTCCCTGTGTTTGAAGATGGGGCTTCCTAACACTCTCAACAGGTATGGGTCATACTAGGCCATCTCTGATGCACTGGGCTAGGGTTATGAACTGCACCATACATAAACAAATGTATATAAACATATGAGTAGAAAAGGAGATGTAACATGTACTATACTTAGAATGTATCATATATTGAAATGTTTAAATGCTTGTCACAGGATACTGTACTTAAAAGTCTCGGGATGGAAGTAGCAAAGCTTGAATATGGACCCATAGTCTGTGTCACTTACACTGTCTCCTAATTACACCACCATGTAAGGCAAACATGAAGAAAGTGTATTCTAGGTGGTACAGACAGAGTTTTGCTGGAGGTGTGAGATGGAAAGATAACAGGGGATTCACTTACTTAAATCGCACTGTTCTACTGGAGAAGACAAAAACACGTCTGGCAAAGTTGATGGAGGAACACTTCATTGGGGTCAAATGTAACTTGAATATAGGTATGATCCCAAAGATGGGTAATGGGGAAAGAATACATTCCCTTTGCTCTGCCCAAAGAGGTCTCCCAGCAAGCAGCAGACACTACCATGTGTGTTTTTCGCTCTACACTGTTGCAATCCTTCTTACCCCACGGACTTTGGATATGAGACAAAGATGAGAAAGCAGCAAAGATGGCTGTTATTTAGCCTGTACATCAGGCAGAATATTGATAGCCTTAAATAGAATAGAAACTGAAGAAGTAGAGACTGCCTTTCGATGAAGATAAAGAAGTTTCTCATTTCAATTCAGAGTGGAGGATATTTAGTATCAATATTTAAGGAACTGCTTGAATTGTTTTACACACACACACACACACACTTAGCAGAGCAGTAGGTGGTGAAGGTGTATATTTGACACCTTTGTGTTTTATTTACACATAAAATACTACTACAATCTTTCAGAGCTAAACACAGAGCCTCGAGGAGCTTGTGTACCACTGCCCAGCATTCAAGATCACCTACATGTTTTTTATCCAATTTATTTTTGTATCACTTACCGTCACTGTTCTTGCACACTGGTCTGGTTGGCTTCCTCACTATTCGCTTTACCTTTAAAGGGTAAGATTGTCTTTCCTTACAGGATTCAAGATTTCTATATTAATGACTACAGGCCAGGTAATACATCCTCTGACCTGTGAGAAGACCTCTCCTCTTTCAAATTCAACTTCCACCTCTTTCATTGTCAGTTCAAGCATATACTTAGATGACTTTTGTTTCTTCTTAATTTGTATGACATGTAAAATCTCTATCATCTAATCTAATAAAAGAGTAATATGCAAATTAACCATCTCTCTGGGATGACTAAGCCATGCCCACCAACCAAGCCATGCTCACCAGCCAATCAGAGCAGCTGTATGCAAATTACCAATATGGCAGCTGGCAGCCACGGAGCTAGAGTAAACAGTAGGCTTCCGTTGCAACTGCCTGCCTAGGCTGGCTGAGCCTCTGCTCACAGTATTAATGTTTCAATTATAGAAGCCACGGAGCTGAAACAAACAGGAGGCTTCCTTACCTGCCTAGGCCTTGGCTCAAAGCAACAGTGTTTCAATTATAGAAGATAAATAACCCCCAGAAACCTGATTCCAGCCAGCCTCGCTGGGACTTTGGGTCAATGGGAGCTGTGGGCAGCCTGAAAACAGCCCTCAGCCCCTCACCCAGGCTGCCCAGGTACCCCAGTAGAGACCCGAACCTTGAAGGGACTGCAGGCAGCCTACAAACAGCCATCAGCCCCTCACCCAGGCTGGCCAGGCACGCCAGCAGGTGGACATCCCCCGAGGGGTCCCAGACTGCGAGAGGGCACAGGCTGGGCTGAGGGACCCCCCCACCCCTGAGTGCACAAATTTTTGTGCACCGGGCCCCTAGTGCTATCTATAAGTATATTACATGGTACAAGTCTTTTATCTACCTGACTTGCTTTTAATTAACAATACTATTATTTTTGGAGAAGGGACTGGCCTATATCTTTGTTTCTCTGTTATAATGTCTCATATCTTTCATATCCCTCAAATGCAGTACAAAACTGGTACTTTACTAAGTGCTTGCAGATTGGCTTATTAACAAGCATCGATATTGATAAGTTGTTTTATTTGCTTTCCTACCTAGAGCTATGAACTGCTAGTAGACCACAACTGCTATTTTACTCTAGAAATTTAGATTTATCAATTTTAGCTACACACTTTTGGAAAAGTAATTTGGGGTCTGAGCCACCTTATTATAGTTAGTTATTTGACTTGTATACAAATTAATACATGAACAATCTATGACTTTATTCTAGTGCCAGTAATTCATGACTATTAATTGAGAGCAATATAATAATCACCAATAATATGATGTATTAAGTCTATCATTTGCAATTATACATTATATATGATTATACAGTTATGTAAATAAAATAACAAATAGTAGCAATACATATTTACAAATAGACATTAATAAAACCCCAAACAACACATTCCTATTTCCACTTCGGGTCTCTCACCAAGAGTAAAATGGCCTGTATCAGTCGATGGAAAGTCGAACACATAAAAACTCACCAGTAACCAATTCTTTCCTGACTTTGAAGCTGTCCACCACAGGCGTGACGAGCCCTTCGATGATTCCAAACATGCTGCTGAGGCCCAGATTTATCAGCATGAGGAAGAACAGCACTGACCAGAAGGGAGCTAGAGGGAAATGGGTCATCGCTTCTGTAAAGGCAATGAAAGCTAAACCAATTCCCTGAACCTCCTGTAAAACAGACAGAATAACAACAGGAATACTGAGCACTTTTAAGTGATGGCTACATGCATCGGTTACAAAGAAGAGCAACTCTGAATAATGCCTTGGGGGTGTGGAAATAAACATGCAGGATCACACTGTCTCCTGAGAAACGGTGCCTTTCAGCTAACAAGCTGATTGTGTTACCTCATAAAGAAGACAAATACGCAAGAATTTGAAAACAACAACAAAACACCTTTAAAGGGTGAGATTGTCTTTCTTTACAGGATTCAAGATTTTTATGTTAATGACTAGAGGCCGGGTGCACAAACTCATGCACGTGTGGGGTCCCTCAGCCTGGCCAGCGATGATTGGGACCGTCTTGCCCAGTCTCAATCAGAGCCAATGGGGGCCGGCCATCTGGGGAGGGACCATGGGAAGGTTCCGGGGCATGTCCGGCCCATCTTGCCCAGTCTTGATTGGCCAGACCCCAGAAGCAAGCTAACCTACAGGTTGGAGTATCTGCCTCCTGGTGGTCAGTATACATCATAGCAACTGGTCAAACGGTCTACCAAATGGTAGACCGATTGGTCAGACACTTAGCATACTAGGCTTTTATATATATAGGTTATATATATAGACAGCTTTATCCATAATTTTCTGCACGATTCTTTTTTTTTTTTTTAATGTACAGACCTATCCTAACACGTACATCTGACTAACTAGCTCTGTAGCAGTTCCCTCCATGCCAGCTCCTGGATACCTGGCTCAAGGAATATTGGAAGCAGGGTCCTAGCAGAAAATCACTAGGCATAAACAGGGGATTTGAAAGAGTGGATCAGATCAAGCCCGAGGCCTGATGTCAGCAGGGCACAGGGGACCAAGGATCACAGTAGCCCTCCCTCCCAAAGCTATATGCTCTGTGAGAGAGGGCTGCATGGAATCATGAAGGGACATAATCATGCCACAGGAGCCCCCGACCCTGCAGCCATGAGTGTCCTTCACTCTGCCTAACAAGGAGGATATTATTTTTTGTTTGTTTTTAAATAATTCTTTATTGTTGAAAGTATTACATAAGTTCCACTTTTCCCCCTTTGACTCCCTCCAGCCCACCCAGTCCCCTGACTCCCAGCCTTCAGCACCCTATTATCTATGTCCATGGGTTCTGCATATATGCACACAAGGTGTTTGATTAATTACTTCCCACCCACCCACACTCCCCTGGCTTCCCTTCCAGATTCTGCACTCTGTTCCATGCTTCTATGTCTCTGGATCCACTTTATTCACCAGCTTATCTTGTTATTTAGATTCTACATATGAGTGAGATCATGCTGCACATGATTCTTTATGTTTAGTCTCAAGTATCTTAAATCAAGTGATTAATGGCTAATTTCTCTATATGACATTTTATTTTTGACAATCCAGGGAAAAGGTGACAAGCAATACAAGAATATTAATGTTGCCTTTTTTATATTTACTGAAATATATTACACTAGCTAAGAAAAAGAACTTAATCATAACTTGTTGAACACAATTATTACAATGGCCAAAAATCATTAATGTGTCAAAATAGTCATGCAATATGTGGTAATTATGATACAACTTTTATATTAAATATTATACCAGGAAATGTATCAGACAGATTTGATTTTATATGATGAAAAATCACTTCATTTATATTCATGTTTTAAATTACTGTGGATTAATCAATGAAATTGCTTTTCAAAGTAAAGGGAACCTTTAATGATTTAAGAAAGTTGTCCTCTGAAATAAAGAATGTGAATTTTAAAACTGCAACAGTCATTTTCCTAGCCAAAAACATCTTCTGGAGAATGAATATTTTAACTGAACAATACCTATTTTATTGCTTACGCATAGCTACTAACTTTATTTAGCTCATCTTCAACTTGACAGTAATGGAGATGAAGAGTAGGAAAATCATCCCCTTTTACTCTTTTAATGATGTCATAAACTTCGTGATAAGCTTCTGCAGTAATAGCTGAAAAATTGATGTGAGGGGGAATAATAGCCTGAGGAATGGTGCCCATTTTCAAAAATGTTTCAATCATTATAGTATTTCTGAAAAACAGAACAACATGTTAATGAACACTTAAGAGTTTGGGGGTTTAATTTTTATATAATTCTCCCATCAAAAGCTAAAAGAAATTAATATTCATACTCTGTAATGCATCTGTCATTTACGACGTTTGCTTTGAAGCCCAGAACTGCAAACACCACCAATGTGGCCAAAATAGAAGTAAAAAAATTGACTAAGGGCACCAGCATAGCATCAAACTGGCAGTTGTTGTCTCTTTTGTTGTAGCTTGAAAAGGCGATGACACCACCAAATCCCAGACCAAGAGCAAAGAACACCTGAGTAGCCGCTTCTTTCCAGGTTTGGAGATCTAGCATTTTTTCAAGCTGTTTAAAATGAAACATAATAGACATCAGCTTCAAAATAATAGTTCAGAATAATCTACATGGAATTAGTTGTATTGGTTCAATATGTCATCATAATATTTAAATCAGGGGGATAATCTGTTCTCAATTAGAAATAGTTTTTTTCATTTGAAAGTGAAACAAGGAATATGAACAAGAAATACTATAAATAGTTAATAATATAAATAGTTAATAGTTTGGATTTCAGTAACAGTAGTGTTTTTAACTGGCATTTTGTCTTTTTATTTATTTATTTTTTTTACAATTGTGATCAAACTGCCTTTCGATGCCAAATACAGGTAAGAACGTGCGATCCACAGACAGTTTCAGAAACTGATTCTGCCACTTAATAATCCAAACAGTCTAAACAGCGTCCCGTAGGGCAAGTGGCCTGCTCTTTCTGTTTCTGCTTCCTCAGCTGAATCATGGGAGTAATTAAGACACATCTTGCCACATTGCTTGCTTACCACACTCTCACTGCTCAAACACTGCTAACACATATGGACTACAGTGGCAGGCACATTGATGAGCACTTTATATAGATTATCTGATTTAATCTTTACAATAATCCATGAAATCATTTCTGCTACTGTCTACATCTTCAAAAGGTTAGGGGACCTGCCTAAGGTTGCACAGCAGTTCTGGGGTGGGACAGAAAGATGAACATACTCAAAGATGACAAAATCCATGGTTCCCTCAAATATTAGAATTTATTGCTCAATTCATTTAGTAATTATTATTTAAATGTATGACTTTTTCATAACAATAATTACTATATTGATAATGTATGTATAATTAATGGAGATATGCATACTGTTTCTTGACCATTGTTACCTTACTAATTCTGTGTTGATCTACTAAAATACTACAATCAACTGCCTATCTCCACTTCACCCACTAGGTGGCAGAAAGCACTTACTTACTAAGGACATTATTCAGATTGCTGTGCTTCTAATTCGGGAACTAAATCTCCATTCACAGTTCAGGGACTATTTCATGTGCTCAGGTACTTTTTCCTTATATAAGCAATGTAAATTAAAAGTAATTAACACCTTCTAATCGTTATTATATCAACTATCACACCGTATAGTGAACTAGCACAGAATCTTTTCTACAGTCAATGAACAGTGAGCTGAACAAAGAATTAACTATATTTTAAGTGATCCATAGACCTGGTTTATAATGTTAATAATGCTGCAGATTTGAATATAGGGGCCATGCAGGAAATGCCATAACAAATGGTTTAAATTCCAAAATATCTATTTAAACCAAATATTTAGAATTCATGTCTCAAGCAATTGCCAACTTTGAAAAAGGCGATATGCCAGAAATTCATACCAAAGCTAGTTGTTTTAAACTTAGCACACTTTTCTTTTTTAATATTATAAGTAATTTTGGTCACTAAGTTAGGTCCCATTTGAAGGTGATTTGCATTATAATGTAGCTAAACCTGATGAATCTTAACTAGTTACTCAGTGAAGAGTCCCAACAATGATAAATGTTAAACAGGACTTATGAACCACTCAAGAACACCAGATACCAATGTCAATATTTTTGCGACTAGAGAATGCATACCAAGTTGGAACCAGAAACCTAAAAAACACAGCCTCTTTTACACGAATCAAAGCAGCTACCAGCAGTGACAAATAATTCTTAGTAAGCTAGTATCTTCTGCCCAAATTTCACACCATGATAATTCTTCAAATAACTTCTAATTGCTGACCTAAATTGGAAATTATATTTTTATAACTCAGTGTCTGCCTTAAATAGTATTAGCAAAATAATAGTGAGGTATAAGTTCATTTCAGTGACTAACCAAATAAATATACATCTCAAAACGTGGTTTCCTTTCCTGTCAAACCAAAATAACGGGTCCATGAAGATTGCTGTACATGTTTGGTGTGCCCAGCACTGAGTTCAGCTCTAAACTGAATGACAGAGCATACTGAAGTTCTGAGCCTTTTATGGAATCAAACGAGAATTTTCCTAAAATGTACATTTACTTACAAAAGTTACAGAACTTCTCAAACTTACCAAGTAAATATTAGTTCAGAAAGTACAAAATTTCAAAACAAAACAAGATTGATTTTCTCTGAGAAGGGATTTAACCTGGGTCCATGAACACTAAGCAAATGAATATGTTTTCTGGTAAGGAGTTCATGTTATTGTCTTTTTTTAGAAAAGGGATCCATGCCACAAAATGTTAAGAACCCACTGAAATAGAAGGAGAAAAATAAAGACTGAAAAGTTCTAAAATTGGAAGTCAATGGAATATAAAAGAGAAATTGTTGAAGTTTCAATAGGGACAACCTTAATCTAGAACTAAAATGGGACATTTAAAATTGGAGCTAGACGGAGATAAAGACATAGGAAAGCACTGGTTTATCTAGGCTAGATAACATAACAGCTAACTTTGAAAGCCTAATGTATATATGTTAGAACAATTATCCCTTGAATCCAACTGTGGGAAAATTTTTAACAACAAACATCATGCTTTCAAGATCATAAGCCTTAAATACAAACAAAGTACATACCTGAGGGGTAAACATGTAGCGGATGCCATAAATTGAACCTTTTAGAAAGAGTGATCTGACTAGGAAACATATAAGTACCACATATGGAGACAGAGAAGTAAAATACACAGTCTGCAAAGAAAAAAACAAAACAAAAATAGGTGAGACACATATATTCTTTTTATAGTTCAGACTTTGTTCTCTTCTCCACTTTGACAGTTACTATTTTTATATGGTTAATAAAATGATTAATAACTCGTATAGCCATCTTAGCATGGCTTATTAGTCTTGATTTTATGATGTAAGGTCTTGTTTGAGATGGACTAAGAAATAAGAAAGTTCTATTTAATCTTTACAAAAATCCGGAGATATTGTGTAACTTGAATAGTGTTGATTCCTTATAGTTTATAAAGTAAACAATATTTAAGAGAAATAAATGGACACTAATTCCCTAAAAAATTCCTACTGTATTGTTTAGGTTTTTAAAAAAAAGTCATTTTTTTTCATTAACCAAACTTTCATTATGATTCTGTCTAGCTTCTGCAATAGAGAGTGGCCCCTTTTATTTATTTATTTATTTATTTATTTATTTATTTATTTATTTACTTATTTATATTTTATTGATTTTGTTTTTACAGAGAGGAAGGGAGAGGGACAGGGAGTTAGAAACATCGATCAGCTGCCTCCTGCACACCCCCCACTGGGGACATGCCCACAACCAAGGTACATGCCCTTGACCAGAATCGAACCTGGGACCCTTCAGTCCGCAGGCCGAGGCTTCATCCCCCGAGCCAAACCGGTTAGGGCGAGAGTGGTCCCTTTTAAATCCCTCACGGAACTTAAACCAATAACCATCTGCATCAGAAGCTTTGCTTTAAGTTAAGCAAATGTTTTTTACAGAAAAATAATGTCCTATCCAGACATTTGCTGCCTCCTTGATATCTCCAGAGGGGAAGTCTGTTAGGTCTCTAAAATGTTTCCGATTCAGAAGCTAACTTCTCAGTTTCCCCGGACCCATCCTCACTCACCGCCATCTCAGTAAATGGCCCACCATCCATCCAGCGGCTGAAGTTAAAGGTTCGGAAGTAGTCCTACACTTTCTGTAATATTTTCCTAACTGGTTTAAGGCGTTTAACCAGAGATGACGTGGATTAGCTCATCCCTTGCTTAACATATCCCGGGACTTTGAATACAGTTGAAACACAATCCCAGTTCTTCCCTGGGACCTGCAAAGCCTTACACCAGAGCCCTACCTGCCTGTCCCACCACTTACTCCCCACTGAACTCTAGGCCCCCGGGTACTTGTTACCTGTCCTAAGACTAAGCTCTTCAGCTTGAGGCCAGAGCAGGGCCGCACTCATCTCCCCTACCTGCACAGGAGTTTTCTCCTTGCTATTTATGTCTCAACTTTATCTTTCCTAGGAAGTCTGCTCGGACCAATCTAAAACAGCTGTGCTTTTTTCCATTCAACATCCCTAACTGCCCTCCCCTATATCCCATTTTGACATTATCTTATTTTGTTTATTTACAGCACTCAACATTGTTGAAATTATGTTTGTTTTGTTTTGTTTTGAGTTTGTGTTATCTTTGCTTGTTAATTTCCAGTCTCTCCTACTTAAACATAAGCTCTGTGAGGTCAGGGGCCTTTTCTCTCCTGTTCACTATCATATCCCAAACACCTAATATAATTGCTGGCACATAGTAGGTATACAATATATATCTGTGGAGGGAAGGAATGGAGTGTGGGTGGGAAGAATGGAGGAGAAATCCTTGTAGGTCAGGTAAGAAATATTGAATCCAATAATAACTATAGACAAACAACATACAAGTCAATATGATAATTTGCACTTATATAGTTCTATCCACTGTTATTTAATTGTGATTATTTTATTTTTAAATTGTATATATTATTTTTAGTATTTGCATTTAATTGCACTTATATTTAAATGCATGTGAAACACTCTAAGAAAAAATTATCTATACTAATAAAAGGGTATTATGCTAATTAGACCGGACATCACCTGTACATCCTTCCAGACAAAACCATGGTGCCAGGGACCGAGGCAAAGGCAGGTAGGGAGTGATCAGGCCAGCAGAGGAACAGTTAGGGGGTGGCCAGGCTGGCAGGGGGGCAATTAGGGGATGGCCAGGCTACCAGAAGGGCAGTTAGGGGATGGCCAGGTTGGCAAGCAGAGGCAGCTAGGGGCAATTAGGCAGGCAGGCAGGCAGGCAAGCAGTTAGGAGCCAGCAGTCCTGGATTACAAGAGGGATGTCTGATTGCCAGTTTAGGCCCAATCCCTGCGGGCCTAAATTGACAGTCAGACATCCCCCAAGGGGTCCCAGATTGGAGAGGGTGCAGACCAGGCTGAGGGACACACACACACACACACCCTTCTCCCCCTCCCCCATGCAAGAAATTCATGCACTGGGCCTCTAGTCTATAATAATAAAATTATAATATGCTGATTAGATCAGACAGCTGAATGACCTGAATGTCATTCCGGACATCCTTTTGAATGAAGCCGTGGTGGTGAGTCAAGACAGAGGTGGTTATCAACAATCAGGCAGGCAAGTGAGTGGTTAGGGGCAATCAGGCAGGCAGATGAGCTGTTACAGGCAATCAGGCAGGCAGGCAGAGGGGTTAGGTGTGATCTGGCAGGCAAGCAGAGGGATTAGGGGTGACCAGACAGGCAGGCAAGCTGTTAGGGATGATCAGGCAGGCGGGCAAGCTGTTTGTTAGGGGTGATCAGGCAGACAGGCAGAGGGGTTAGGGGTGATCAGGCAGGCAGACAGTGGTTAGGGGTGATCAAGCAGGCAGGCAGATGAGTGATTAGGAGCCAGCGGTCCCAGATTGCAAGAGGGATGTCTGACTGCCCATAGGGATCAGGCCTAAAAGGGCAGTCGGACATTCCTTGAGGAGTCCCAGATTGTGAGAGGGTGCAGGCTAAGCTGTGAGACCGCCCCCCACCCCATACACAAATTTTGTGCACCAGGCCTCTAGTCCTATATAATAAAAGGCTAATATGCAAATCAACCAAACAGCAGAACAGCCAGTCACTATGATGCACACTGACCACTAGGGGGTAGAAGCTCAACACAGGAGCTGCCCCTGGTGGGTAGTGCGCTCCCACAGGGGGAGCACCACTCAACCAGAAGCTGGGTTCAGAGTTGGTGAGTGCAACAACAGTGGCGGGAGGCTCTCCCGCCTCTGTGGCTGCACTAAGAGCCCCTAGGGGTCCCGGACTGCAAGAGGTCCCAGGCTGGGCTGACGGACTCCCCCCCCCCCCCCCCCCGCACAAATGTCGTGTGCATCAGGCCTCTAGTTATGAATAAAATCCCAACATACTTAAAATCAATATTTTAATTTAGTTATAATAAAGCATAATTTTTAATCATTTCAAATTGGTTTAATTCCTTAATTACTTGAGATCAGAATGCCTTCAGATGGAGTACTTTTTATTCTTCTTCTTGCCTATTTTTAGTATTCTTTAAATTTTCCAGTTTGTGAATCTACTTAAGTAGTCTTGATCTCACTTGAATTAAAGCTATTCTTTTTTATGATTCTTCTTCACAAAATCTTGATCCTAGCCAGAATTAAGAATTTACTTTGTAAAATAGGTGTTTTTTTTTTAACACAACTCAAATTTGCTGCCTCATAAATGACTTACTTTCATTAATTCAACTTACTTTAAAAGTGAAAATGAAGGCTACACAATAAAGTAGTCTGAATAGGTTATGGTTTTTCTAATAACAGTGACATATTATCAGCATATTCTTCATATAACTTCAAATTAGAAACTAAGAGAAGAAATGACTCTTCCTGCGCTTTTACTTGTCCAGGCTAATCTATAATTCGTCCCTCTTGCCCATGTTCCATAACCAACTCATCAAGCAAAATTATTGATTCTACCACTGAATCCACACATATATCTAATTGTTTCCATCCTTACTGATGTGTCACCATTATAATAATTTTCTGGTTACCTAACCTCCAGATTTTCCCTTCATTCCTGAAATCCATCATCTACACTAGAATAATTTCTCTAAAGTAAAGATTTGATGGTGTCAGTGAACACTTAAAGATCCTCCAATGGTCTACATTGTTATGTAACAGCCAATCATTCTAACAGCCCATCTACTGTTAGAATACAAGTCAACTTACATTTCAAGTTTCATCTCCCAAGAGCTGCACAAGTTGCATGTTAAAGTCATAAAGGTGTGTGTACTCAGCAATCTTTGGGCTTTGTACATGCTGTTTTCCATGCATCCATTATTTTTTCTCCTCAAACACATACTCTAGCCCCAAAGTTACCTTTTCTATGAAAACTTCCCCCAAATCCATGTTAACTTTAGTGACTACCTCTAAGTTTTAAATTTATTTGTTGATTTGAGAGAGAGAGAAAGAGAGAGAGAGGTCAGTTTGTTGTTCAGCTTATTTATGCAGTCATTGGTTGATTCTTTTTTAAAATTTTTATTTATTGGTTTGAAAGAGACATTATTTTTTGTTGTTCCACTTATTTATGCATTCACTGATTGATTCTTATATGTGTCCTGACAGGGGATTGAACCCACAGCCTTGGTATATTGGGATAACACTCTTAACCAATTGAGCTACCCAGCCATAGCCCACCATGCATTTTTGATATACCTCTATTACTGCATTTATTCTTCTATAATTATTTATCTCACCCATTAAATTACGGTTCCATGAGGACAAAGCTATGCCCTATTCATATTTTCATATTTGTTAATTCCTAACATATAATAAGTACTCAAAAATTGTATATAATTTATACAAAGTTAAGTTTTCCTTTATGCATACCTTCCCTAAAAAGTAAACTCATCTTTATTCTAAAGTATTTTTAAAATTATGAACCAATTATATTGTCAGAATCATTTCAATTTTCATTTACTAGTCAACAAGTATTTGAGTTCTTAAAGACCCTGATTTGGATTCAATGAAAAGACTCTAGCATAGCTTCCTAAAAGGAACAATAAAGCTTTATATTTAATCCTGGCCAGTTTGGCTCAGTGGATAGTGTTGACCTGTGGACCAAAGGGTCCCAGGCTCAATTCCGATCAAAGGTAATTCATCCAACATGCAGCCAATCGATGATTCCCTCTCATCATTGATGTCTCTGTCTCTCTCTTTCTCTTCCTTCCTCTCTGAATTCAATAAAAATATATTTTAAACAATTATATTTAATGTGACACAGAGAAAAATTATGGCCAAAAATTATATATATATATTCTCCTTTTCCTTCCTTTTTCTTTTCTCTCTTTTCTTTCTCACTCTCTCCAATATTATTTATGCTCTCTTTTCTTGCCCTTAATTCTCTTTTCTCAGGTGGTCACTTATAGTGGGGTTATTATTGTCGTGAGTATATTCGTGCTTTGGTCCCTTTCTGTTGTGTCTTGTTGAGGTGAATTTTATCCTGTCTGGCCAGATGCTAGAGAGTGAACCTCATAACCAGACACCTGGAGAGGAAACTCCATCCACGAGTGGGTCAATAACACCCCAGACCCAACTACAGAGGCAGGAAGAAGGTGGCGGTGAGGGAGAAAGGGTGAATCAGTGAGGGACCAAAAAAGAAGTGTGTGGTCATGTGGGATATGTGTGTGTGAGGCACAGATAGATCCTGCAGGACCTTTGGGGTCAGGCTAAATGGGCTTTCCTAATTAGGCAGCCTCTGCTACTATTGTAAACAGTTCTGGGAGGCCGGCTTGTCCACAGAGGCCTAGAGTTTTTAAGGGGAGAGCTGGGATCCAGGCCTCACCCCCACCCAGAGTACCCTCAGATAACACCTGGGACTCTACAGACACCCCTGCCAGGGACCTGCTACCTCGGCTGTGGTCTCACAGTCAACTAGTGAGCGCAGGCTCCTGGGCGCAGGCTCCTGTGAGTTCTGAAGTGTGCTCCCCTCTGACCAGCCAAATGTCCTAACCCAGGGCACTGCAACCACACAAGCAACAGGCATGTGAGCATCCTACTCCTGTCCAAGAAGCAGCAGCTTTATGAGCAGCCTGCCCCAGGCCTAAGAGCAGAAGCCTCACCTAGCCTTCCCCTGACCA
Source organism: Murina feae (assembly GCA_004026665.1). Classification (NCBI taxonomy): domain Eukaryota; kingdom Metazoa; phylum Chordata; class Mammalia; order Chiroptera; family Vespertilionidae; genus Murina; species Murina feae. The sequence goes on along the minus strand of PVJC01008188.1, from coordinate 3,198 downwards.
AGAAGCAGCTGCTGTGTGAGCAGACCACTCTCCAGGCTGAGGAGCAGCAACCACATGAGCAGCCTGCCCACGATTGAGGAGCGGCAGCCAAACGCAGCCCACCCCTATTTGAGGAGCAGCAGCTGCAAAGCCCACACCCTGATACTGAGGAGCAGTAGGCGTGCTAGAAACCTGTCCCCATCCAAGGAGCAGCAGCAGTGTGAGAAGCCAATTCCCATATGGGAACATCAGTGCCATGAGCAACCCACTCCCACTCAAGGAGCAGTAGCTGCCCGAGCAGCCTGCCTCAGGCTAAGGAGCAGCAGCCGCACGAGCAGACAGCCCATGTCTGAGGAGCGGCAACCCAACGCAGTCCACACTGGTTCGAGGAGTAGACACACACACTCTGCACCTGTCCAATGAGCAATAGCTGGGTGAGTGGCCTGCCTTCATCTGAGGAGCAGCAGACACACGTACAGCTCACTGCTGCCAAAGAGAAGCAGCCACACAAATAGCCCATCCCTCATCTGAAGAGCAGCAGCCACGTGAGAAGACCGCCCCTGTACTAGGAGGAGCAGCCACACATGCAGCTCAATCTGGCCCAAGGAGCAACTGCTGCCTGAGCAGCTTGCCCCTGTGTGAGAAGCAGCAGGCCCACGAGCAGACCAACCACATCTGAAGAGTGGCAGCCCTAAGCAGCCCAAACTAGTCCAAGGAGCAGCAGCCACATGCAGTCTGCACCTGTCTGAGGAGCAGCAGCTGCACGTGCAGCCCACCCCCACCCGAGGCAAAGCAACCACGCAAGCAGCCAGTCTCCCATCTGAGGAGCAGCAACTATGCGAGCAGCCTGCAACTGTACGAGGAGCGGTAGCCCTGCAATAAACCTGCCTCTGTCAAAAGAGCTACAGCCTCACAAGCAGCCTGCTTCATCTGAGGAAAAGCAGCAGCATGCAGCCAGGCTCAATCCAAGGAGCAGCAGCCACGTGATCAGTCCATGCCCATCCAAGGAGCAGAAGCCATGTGAACAGCCAGCTCCCATCCAAAAAGCAGCAGCGGTGCTCAGCCCACCCCCACATGAGGAGCAGAAGCCTCATGATCAATGCACCCCTGTCCAAGGAACAGCAGCTGTGCGAGCAGCTTCCCCTACCAGCCAGAGGAGACACCACTGCTGCGAACCGCACCCACCAGAAGAGCTGCTGCCAACCGAGGAGCAGCCACTTTGAGGATCAACTGTAGCTCGAGGAACCGCTGCCAGCCAAGGAGCACCCCTGCATGACTCAAAATGTAGATCAGTCGGTGAGACCAAAAATGGGTAGACAAAGAAACCCCCAAAGAAAAGAAAAGGAGGAATTGCCAGAAAAGCAGCGAAGTGAAACAGATGCATGCAATATGTCAGAAAGAGAATTCAGAATAAGGATCCTAGAATGCATAAACTGGATAGAGGAAAAAAATCAACAACTTATATAAGAATCGAGAATAAATGGATGAAAAAATCAACAACTTATGTAAGAATCAAGAAGAAATGAAGAGTGATATAGCTGCAATAAAAAACACCATGGAAAGTTTCAAAAGTAGACTAGGAGAAGCAGAGGACCGAATTAGTGAATTAGAAGACAGGGAAGCAAAACACACCCAAACTGAACTACAATTGGAGAAAAAAATTAAAAGACAGGAGGAGAGCATAAGGAAGCTATGGGACAACATGAAACGAAGCAAAATACAAATAATAGGAGTGCCAGAACAACAGGAAGATGAACAAGGATTAGAAAATGTATTTGAAGCAATAATATCAGAAAACTTCAATGAGGTAAGGAAGAAAAAAGTCACACAAGCACAGAGTTTCAAACAAGATGAACCCAAAAAGACCCACACCAAGACACATCATAATTACCATGGCAAATGTTCAGGGCAAAAAGAGAGTCTTAAACATTGCAAAAGAAAGACAGAAAATTACATACAAGAGATCTCCCATTAGATTATCTAATGATTTCTCATCAGAAACGCATCAGCCAGAAAAGAATGGGCAGAAATTTACAAAGTGATGCAAAGCAAGGTACTAAATCCAAGATTACTCTATCCAGCAAGGCTATCTTTCAAAATTGAAGAGGAAATAAGAAGCTTCACAGACCAAAAAAAAGGCTAAGGGAGTTTATCACCACAAAGCCAGCAATGCAAGAAATACTAAAGGGACTGGTATAAAAAGAATAAATAAAAGATAAGAAAGAACACAGGCAAAAAATAAATAAAATGGCTACAAACAAGTACCATCTAAACTAATAAAAGCGAAATATTAAAATAAACCGTTTCTCCGAGACAGGGTAAGCCACGCCCACCAGCCAATCAGAGCGGCTGTATGCAAATTAGCCCAGCCAACATGGAGGCTGCCGCTCACGGACCTGAGTAAACGGCAGTTTCCATTGCGGCAGGAGCGAAAGTGAAGCTGCGCCCGCTCAGCTCAGCTCCACTCAAACTGGCTCTAGCGAAACACACCTTTGAAACAATATAACAATCATAGAATCCTCGGGAGCTGAAGGAAAGAGCAGCCGGGGCCTCACCAGTAAAAGTAACAATTGTGTCATTATAGACGCTGCGAGGTGAAGCAGAGGAGGCTTCCTTAGTAGTAAGAAGGCCGCCTTAAAGGAACAGTGTATCAATTATAGAAGATAAATCAACACCAGGCCTTAAAGGAACAGCATCAATTAAAGGAGAGAACCGCAGACCTGCGTCCAGCCGGCCTTGCTGGGACATTGGGTCAATGGGAGCTGTGAGCAGCCTGAAAGCCCCTCACCCAAGCTGGTCAGGCATGCCAGCAGGTGGACATCCCCCCAGGGCTCCCAGACTGCGAGAGGGCACAGGCCGGGCTGAGGGACCTCCCGAGTGCACAGAGTGGCTGTAGGGCGGGACAGCGCAGGACCTAGGACCCGTGAGTGGGAAACAGGTGGCAGGGTTGGAGGGCACTGGGAAGGGGGTAAGAGGCGGCAGGGGGTCAGCGGCCTGCTTGGTGGGCTTCCCAGGCCCTTTGTGGGGCACCGGGAAGCGGGTAAGAGGTGGCAGGGTTGGAGGGCACCGGGAAGCGGGTAAGAGGCGGCAGGGGGTCGGCGGCCTGCTTGGTGGGCTTCCCAGGCCCTTGGAGGGGCAGCGGGGAGCAGGTAAGAGGTGGCAGGGGGGTCGGCGGCCTGCTTGGCAGCTGTCCATGCCCTTTGTGGGGCATCGGAGAGC